>UCOM01000275.1:0-98624 GCA_900474385.1 Ormyrus pomaceus
GGGGGGGGGGGGGGGGCTCCTCTTCTCTCGGAAGCTGCGCCGCTGCTTTCTCCCACATCGCATGTAGTTACTTTCTCTTTCCGTATTTTTATGGGGTTCCTCGGGTTACGCGCGACGGCGGTACTTATTGTTCGGCAAACGAGTTTTCGGCTGCCGGATCGGCCGAGCAAACGAGTTATCCCACACGCCGCTGGATAATAGAAATGTGTCCGCCCGATCGTTTGTCGATCGGTACAACCTCATTTTCCGATAGATTAATGCACAAGTGTTTTAGAACACGCATTAATCATTGAGCTTTTTCCGCGTCGACCATTATCGTTAAGTAATGCGGATTGAATTTTACGGCTCGAAAATTGAAAAACTATATACGCTCGCGATTCGCATTATACGATATAAAGCTTCGCTGCCCCCTCATCGTTTCGCTACCATCCAATTTCTAATCAGTCCGGCAAAAAAATCCCTCGGCTACATCTGCCAAGCTCTCTCCCCCTGTAATCCTTTTTACATACATTAGCCGCAAAAATTAATGAAACTCCAGCGCTGAAAACTACCCGATCGGGTATCCGCTTCCTCCTTGCAATCTAATCTCCCCCGTACATTTATATTCGTGTAAAAAGCCGGCAAAAAATCCCAGTAATATCGTTTTCAATGGCGTCGATCTTCCGGGGAAGCTACTCGTTGCGCGCGCGCTTGGGGGGAAAGAAAACCGGCCGCTACCGCGAGACTCGACAATCACGTAAACGCGCGGCGGCGGCGGCGGCGGCGGCTGCGGAGCCGATCGGTGGGCGTGAAGCGAGCGCATTAGCAGTGGCATTACCCCGGGCAGGCGAGTGCAGAGGGCATCGAGGAAGTAGCCGCGCGCTGCATCATCACGCATCGCCGGCCGCCTATAATGATAAAGCGCTCGAGCGCCGCGCGTCACGGTCCCGGGGGGGGGGGAGGCCCGCGCGCGAAACCGCGCGGCCATTTTTCCGTTGACAGCTGCCAATTCCGAGGCCGCTTTCGCGCGCGCCCGTAATTTCGTGCATGGAACGCGAGGCGAAACGCGGCGGGGAATCTGCGTCGGTAAAGCGGCGGGTGCAAACGCGCGGGATATAATTAAAAGACCTGGAAATTATTGCGCTCGTTTCTATTAAACAGATGTATAAATATACTCGGACTTTCTTTTTTGCAGCATTGAAAATTCAATATCGCCGCCACATTGTGTTCTCCCCTTCCCCCCCTGACACGGTTGTAAATTTCTTAAACGCATTCTGCGCGTCTTTCTTTCTTTCTTTCTGCTTCTCGGCTTCGTAATTTGCAATAAAATCGCCGTGATAATGCGCCCCCCCCCCCTTTCCTCGTAGTTTATTACGCGTGCGCTCCTTGCGCGTAGTTTCTCGTTTTTCGAGCAGTTGAATGAAAACTTTTTAAGCACATTTATAGATTAAAAGAGTTGGAACACGTACCTTACGAGCTTGGCGCGGCTGCGGCTTCGGGATTCTTGCTCTTTTTCGGAGAAGGACGAGAGGGAGACTGCGCCGAGCATCGAAAGCTATATACTGCCGTTCGCAGCTCGTTGCAGTCGAGAACGCGCGCATATATATACACACGCATGCGTGAAACATATCGATATTCGCGGTTTCGCTGCTGAATAAATTACTGTAAACTCAGGAAGTAAACGATACGAGTGTGCGTCCTGCAAAATTCCCAGCCAATCTCCCAGTCGCCGACTGGCGGAGTAAAAAAGGACTGACGGACGAGAGAGAGAGAGAGAGAGAGAGAGAGAGAGAGAGAGAAAAAAAGGGAGTCCGTCATTACGGCCTCTCGGTGAGCGGCGCTCTCCGCGTATGCTCGCATGGCTAATTCGTGAAGCGGATCCCACGATTAAAGGCGTTCTCTCTCTCTCTCTCTCTCTCTCTCTCTCGAGTCGCGGATGAGCGCAGTTGTATATCCAGCGATAAACCAATTACCGATCTGCGCAGAAACCGCGGTGGACAAGTTCCCTCTTCCTCCCGAGGAGGAGGAAAGAGAGGGACGCATGATCGCTATCGACGGCGTACGGCTATCCGAGACTGATCGGACCGGAGGAGAAACGACCGCGGCAGCGTGGGCGGCTGGGAAAGGGGCAGAAAGAAAGCCCGGGGAGAGAGATTTATTGGTGTCGTTGCTTCCCCCCCCAGACCCGGGGCTCACGTTAAATTTGCGAAATTTAGCCGACGCTTTAGACGGGATTAATTTACTGGATCGTGCGAGGTAACGGTTCCGAGGAGAGGATTTGCATTTAGGAGCATCGAGCATTGATGAGAAAGGCAAGCGCGGCACAGAGCAATTATCTTCTTTGGATCTCCTAATTGCATGTTCTTCTCCGCGATATATCGGTATAAAAATCTAAAATTATCTTTGCCATTTAAAAAAAAACGTCGAGATTTACAATCTCATCGCTGCGAGTTTAACGAACCGTTCCGCGCGGAGAGGCAAAGCGACACGACGGTCCCCATAGAGGAACGGGGCGCGGTCCCTAGACGAAAATCCCCCGCTGAAAAGGAGCCGCCCAAATAAATTCGACACCCACGTGGGGCTCTGCGGCGCAAGTGAAGAAAAAGTCGCCGGAGTAAGAGTAAGAGAGAGAGAGGGCATCCGCGTCGCTCGTGGGCGTTTCCTAAAAAGGCCGGCCGCGTCCTTATAGGAAACGCGTCCTCTCTTCCTTATGTACCTCGGTGCGGTGAGGCGCATATATAGCAGCGCCCGGCGCACACGACACTTCCTCGCGCCTATGCATTTTAATGCACGCCCGCGACCGAGAGACTGCTCCGGTCTCGAAAAAAAAATGGCACCGCCCGGTGCACGAGCCTACTTTCGAGGATTTAGAGTCTTGTTGCTCAAATTTAAATGACTCTTTGTTGCTTTCATTTTTGGCTTGGAGAACTCGATTGCGGTAAGAAATTTTTGTTCTACACCGATGCGGTAATTGGAGACAAGAGTTTTATCGAAAGGAAGCAGCGCTATTGAGAGCTTGCATCGCTATACGATGAGAACAAGTGGCTGATTCGTCGCAGCGGCATATGTACCCGATCCGTCCAGAAAGTAACTCGGGGGGGAAAGAGATTCCGAACCTGGCGCAACTATACATATACGATCTTGGCTAGCGCAGCGACGACAATGGGGGCCATAAGGTAAATGGGTGAAAAAAATATCGGCGCAGTGAGTCAGGACGTCGCTGCTCTCTCTCTCTCTCTCTCTCCTTCTACTTGGAGAAAAGTGTAGGCGCGCAGACAATGGGGTAGAGGAATACCGGCGCGCGGCAGCAGTCGTCCGCGGCGAGCTGCATTATCTGCATGCAATGGACCGGCGCTGGTAATTCGATAAATGCGCGCGCAGCGACAATGGTCTCGCTCGTGCATATATATATATATATATATATATGAGGCGCCGCGGGGGGTGAGAGCGAAAGCGAGATCGCTCCTTTTCTATATTGAATAATCACGAAGGGGGAGGAGGAGCCGCGCGGACTGTTGGTTTTTCGAGCGATCCTCTCGTGCCAAAGCGCCGCCGCCGGCAGCGGTCCTTCCTCTTTTATCGAGGCGAATCATCGAGAGCCAAGAGCGCGAGAGCGCGGGGCCACGGGAAATTTCGCGCAATCGCCCGCGAAGAGGAATGGCATTCAATTATCGAGCGCCGCTGAAAACGATTGTATCCGAGGTGTGATTTATCGGCGGCTTGTCGGGGGCCCGGACGTTTGTTTTCCATCGACGCCCGGTTACGAGAGTTAGGCGAATGGATGGCGTCGAATTAACGGCTTTAGAAAGTGGAGGATGACAAATTTGACTGCGAATTGGAGCAGTTTATCTGATCGGACGGGGCTAACGATTGAGTGTTTCCTTTTATATTTTAGAAGCAATATTTTGTCTTATTAGCTTATCTGCTTATCGGGGAACCTCGAACCTTTCATTCCTGATATTCAAATGTGCAGCTGATTAATTGTTGTACTTCTCTTCTTTCCGTCTTGCTCGTTATAAATTTGACGCTTCGCTTTTAATCTTGATTCGCTTTTTACAAAACGTAATAAATCTTAATAAATTCGTCTTGCGACGGCGCAATCTCGCTCGAAATTATCAATCACTTTCTGCTTTAGAATCGCGTAGTTAACTTAATTTCAGCCTACCGACGACGTTGCACAGCTCGGCTTACGAAAGAAATCGTCCTCGCCAGCGATACATTTAGCGAAGGCTGCAATTTGGATAAACACATCATCCTCGCGAAAACTCTCTCTCTCTCTCTCTCTCTCGTTCGACCGTCCTAAAAGCTTGCGCAACCTTCGACTAAATACAACGGCGCAAATTACGGGCAGGCTTGGCGCAAGAAAGCGAAAACGAAGGAGGGACCAGGCAGCTGCACAGCTGCCGCTCCGTCAATCCGCGCCCTCGCCAAAATTTATCGCCTCTTGCGCAAAATCTCGGCATAACGAAACTGTCGCGCGTCTCCCGGCCGCGCTGATTTACCGCCGCCGCCGCCGCCGCCGCCGAAAAATTGGTTTCTCTCGCTCGCGCGCGCGCCTTTTTTTTTACGAGCCTCTCTCCCGACCTTGCGCACTTGGCACACATATATAGTTACCGGGCGAATTACACGGGAGAGGCGCTCGCTCGCTCGCTCGCATGCGGATATACGTAAGCCCCGGACTTTCCCACGAGGGAGAGAAAGAGATTTGCCCCGCGAGCTTCCTCGATCTCACGTAGCCGCGAGAGGACGAGCGCCGCGCGGCGATGGAAAAAAAGGAGCCGGCTTTAATCGCGAGCCGAGGCCCGCGCTCGCGCTCTCCTTATCTAACTGTTTAACACGACTCGTTTTTAGTCGTCCCGCGGCCGCACTTTCTTTTTCGGATGGCGACGAAACGCGTCCGCGGGAACCTCGCGCGTTCGCCTGTTTACGCCAGCTAGACGGGATTTTTTTTCTTTTTTTTTTTTTTTTTGCTGCTCTTCATTTTTATTACCGCTCGTAAGGCGCGCACTTCTCAGCTTCTCGGGTATTACCAAAAAGTGGTTGAAAATTTCTTTTGCCGAACGCCGGACAAAGGGAGAAATTTGTGCAAGACGAGAATTTAAAATCAGTCTACAAAACGGGTATATAATTTTACGTCTCTCCGAGCGAGGGAGACGCGGAGGAAAAAGAAAAGCCGGCGCGCAACAGGTAAATGGAGGACACGTAAGGTGTGTGTAGCGACGATCTTAAAAGCCACTCTATTTGCCTAACTGTAGAGCGGCTCGTTTTTTCCTTCGTTTCTTATAACGAAGCGCGCCTCTCTGGCTTATAAGGGGAACGAGAGAGAGGGAGAGAGAGAGAGAGCGAGCGCTTAGAAGCTGCCAGTTTAACGGGCTAATTTACACGTACGCGAGGCGCAGTTGCACTATGGGAACTGCGCCGAGCCTCCTTTTCTCGGGAGGCAGGCAAATTCGAACGTGACGCGCAGGCCGTAAGGCTTTCGGAAAACCGGATTTCTCTCCTGCTCTCCGACGCGAAGCTGGTGCCCTTTGTCTTTTTTTTTTTTTAATTAATGCCTTGGTGGTACAGTTTTTTTTTTCTCTCAACGGTTAGGTTCGCGTTAGTACAATCGCGCGAAGGTTTATTCGGTCGCCGGACGGGTTTCGAAATTTATTTTCGAGCTCTCGCGGTGCATTTGAATTATCGCTTGTAAACGATTGTGGCAGAGGTGCAGTATTGCAGAAGATTTTAATGAAAAGGGCAGCGCGAGCGTGTATAAAAGGTCGATATTAAAAGGAAAAGGCGGCGCAGGAGGTAATCATATCCTAGGATTTTACACAATTTTCTGTAGACTCGATAAAGGCCGAGAGCTTCGAAAGGCATGCAATTACATAAATTCAAAATTTAATACTTTCCAATTATCTTCTCTTTCTCCGGTCGAACGCGAGAAGTGGCCCTAGCGAACAATCGTTTTCTCAAAGCATAAAATTCAAAGCGAGGCGCGCATTACTTTTTCGCAAAAAGCGGGTTTACGCCCCCCCCCCCCCCATACTCCCCCTGCAAAAATCGTTTCTCTTTTACAATTTAATACCAGGTAATATAAGTGGGCTTAACGAATCTCATTTGAATATAAGGCTCGCCGCCGCCACTTTTACGGCGATCGCCGATGGGGTAATTGATCGCGCGCGACGATCTTTACGACGACGACGACGGCGGCGGATTTTCTGCGCGCAGCCACTGAGCTTTTTTCTCTCTGTCTCGCGCGTTTTTACCTCGAGGTCGAACGACGACGACGGCGGCGGCGGCGGCGGCTCGGGGGAGATCTAAGTGCCTAGCTGGAACTAAATTTAAAGGCGTACGTGCAAGAGCGCGCTAAGGATGTTTTCTTACCCGCCACGATGCTGCCGCCGCCGCCGCTGCTGCTGCTTTTCGAACTTTCGAACGTGCGTAATTGTAGGGTGTATTTGAAGAGCGCTTATACGAGGGAATCGTACGGCTTCGACCTTCGAAAATTCCAAGCTTTTTCGAGTTTCATTTTTTTTTTTGTTTTTGTTTCGGAGATTGAATCGTAAACTCAAGGCAGGTGGAAATTTTCAAGGAAAAAATTTGAATTATTCGCCGGGAGGCTTTTAAGAAACTTAAGTCTAGGGGATGGAAGGTAAGGCTTTTAAAATCTGTCGGAGCGGATTAAAAGTTTTTTACTCTAAGAAACTGTGGATACAACTTGCCACTTTTGCACTTTCGCAAGTGGTGATAAAAGCTTTTATATAAAGTTGGTTCGTAAATTATTGAAAATGGGACGGAATTCATTGGAAGGCAGAAAGAATTGAGTTTTATTATTATTCAGTTAAATACGATAATGGCCAAGCGTACAAGCAAATTTAGAGGTGTTCCCTTATGTAACAATTAGACGCTTTTCCCAACGGACCATTTTATCTGTCTTCCGATCAGTCACTAAAGTTAAATGAACCGCAAAATTACTGTATAAAGCAAAGTGTATCGGCGTGTGTAACGCATTCGGAATTTAAGTGTGAAGTTTTGTCCGAGATAACAATCGGACATAAGCTCGCTAGTTAAAGATTTCTTAGCTACTCTTGTCTGGGCTATTGTTTCCGTTCGAATAAACGTTTTTTTTTTCTTTCCCGTGGGCCCCCCATTACAATCGCTATTCTTGTAACATTGTGTTAAAATTTTTATAGCCCCTTTCCCTATTGTACTTAACTGTAATTAAATTTAAATTTGTTTATTCAAGCAACAATGGCGACTTGGAACACCTTAATAAATTGATCCGCGCCGATTATAAATATAGGCGGAACTTGCACTTTACCAAGTCAAATAACCTCGGGAAAAATTGAATTCTAGGAAAGGCCCTGCTGCCCTCGACCGAGCGAGCGACTGCCTGTGTCGATTGATTGTGCTCGAAAGTGTATTGCAGAAAAAGTGTGCGTACTCACGTGTTAGAGGTAGAGAGTCCCGACGCGCCTGGGGGCGACGACGGTGACGGCGAGACGGGGCCCGCACTTGGCCGGCGGCAGGGGCGCCACCTGCGTCGTCGGCGGTGTTTCCGGCCTGGCGCAGCCGCCGATGCCGCTCCCGTTGCGAAGCTCCCAGACGAGGTTCGTCAGGGAGCGCGGTCTACTCAGTCGCCGCGATCTGTTCGGGCAAACGTTCGGATTATACTTTACCTTGCCAGCTGTTTATCTTTTTTTAAAGGAACGTTTATACTTTCTAGCTGCAACTACGGCGCCGGAGGATTGGTGGAGTGGAGAACGCAGATGGTTTTTGTTTTTTTGTTTTTGCTTTTAATTGCTTTTACTTGTGGGAGCGGTGCGAAAGTAAGTAGCACGCTTGTACGAACGGATTCTACTTTCTGGGGTAATAAACATGCAAGAGACGTACTTTTTTTCGTTAATATTAAAATTGGGTATAAGCTCTTGCTGATAAATCTCCTGAGTAGGTGACTGTTTTCTCGTTCGAATTCCGCAAAACGTACGCTATAGTAAAGTTAGACATTTAATAAGTATCGGAGTAATAAATAAGAATCACCTTTAAAAATAAAACTTTATCAAAACTTATTCCGATCTCTTGAGACTCGTCCTTAAGTGTTATCGAATAACGAAAATGCAAACTGACCTCTTTTCAGGCAGCTTGGCACCTGCGCCGGAGTCTCCCGATGTCCTGCCGCCGGAGTGGCTGGAGTCGAGCGTGCCGTCGAGCTCCATCGCCTGCTGCAGGTTCGTCAGGCTCTTGTATCTGATGTTGAAGAGCGGCGAGCCGCCCTTGAAGCCCGGGGGCGTCTCCTTGAGCGGCGAGGCGCTCTTCTGCCTCATGAGCGGTCTGCCCCTCTGCGTGCCGCTGTTCTTCACGTAGAGCTTCGCCAGGGGCGGCTTCTCGATCCGCGTCGCCGTGTTGTTCGAGATGGACATCGTCGTTGGCGGCGGGGCCTCCTTCACGGCCCGGCGCGTCCGCTTCTCCGCCTGGTTCTTCTTCGTGGGTATCGTCTCGATCGGCGGCGGCTCGGGTCTGTCGTCGAGCAGCGGCGCGATCGTCACTGTCACCGGCGTCAACGCCGGATTAGCCTGCTCACACAGAACTCTCTCGTTTTCATTGGGCATCTCGAGATTGTAAGCTCGGAGAGTGTATAAAGGGAAGAAAGGGATACTGACCAATCCAGTGGTCTGTTGATTGCTGCTTCCAAGTGGGGCGCTTTCATAGAGCGACCTGACGCTCTTGGGTAGGGGCGCGAAGCCCCTGACGTAGTCGTAGATCTGGTCGATCTCGTCGTACTCCTCGGAGTAGGAGGCCGGCGGAACGCGGTTCTCGTCCCGGCCGTAGCCGTGCCCGGCACTGTGATGGTGGTGGTAGTGGTGGTGGTGGTGCCGGTGGTGACTGCCCGTGTTCGCGCTGTCCGAGCTCGCCGAGCGCCGCAGGAAGCCGCCGCTGCGGGTCTGCCGGCTCGGCTTGCTCTCGCCCAATCTACCGTCCAGCACGTGCGCTCTGAAATCATGACTTGTCAATAAATCGCGTCAGGAGCTGGCGTATTCGATTCCGATCGAGCGATCGGAAGTCGTAAATACTTACCTGTCGGCGACGTCGGCGACCAGTCTCGAGGAGCGCTCGACGAGTCTGATGAACTCGGGCATGGATCTGAGGGCCTCGTCGTTCCGCGCCTTGACGAGCTTGAGTGGCGCGGCGAGGGGCAGCGCGACGGCGGCCCCCTCCCTCTGGAGCGGCAGCGCGAACACGTGCTCCTCCTCGAAGCTGGAGAGGAGTCTGAGCTCGGGCAGGAACTGGGAGGAGGACTTGAGGCCGCGGGGCGGCTGGCCGTGGACGAGGCGCACGGTCAGGGGCAGCCTCTTGCTGAGCAGTGCCCTCGCCGTGTGGACGCCGCTGATGTTGTCCTCGCGCGCCAACGCGCTGAACCTGGCGCGCTGCTCCATGGGCAGCAGGACGTTCTCGCCGCGGCAGTCGAGGCAGCGCAGGAACCGGCCGCGGCCCGGCAGCGCCACCTCGCCCGCGACCGCGATCGTCTCGCCGCTGGCCAGGGTCCGGCTGCCCTCCGGCACGACCATCCCCGAGTCCTCGACCTTGCAGGCCAGCCCGCGCACCGCCTCCCTCACGAGCGCCCCCTCCTCCGGGCAGCGCCGCGCCAGCTCGCTCACCGACTCGATGCCCCGCACCGCCCGGCCCTCCTCGCTCAGGATCTCGAAGTAGCCCACGTACGAGTCCGGGATCGCCAGTCGCGGACCCACTCCGACCACTCTGCGACCCTCCTGCGAGAACAGAACAAACTTTTCTCTCAGACCTTCAAAGCCCAGGACTTGCCGAGCGTTCGCCTCCGGGGGGACAATCCGGGGGGAGCTAGGGGGAGGAGAGCAAGGACAGAATCAAGGGGGTTACCTTAATTTTGACGGCCTGCGCGACGATCTTCCGGCGCCTGCCGGCGGAGACGAGCAGGGCGGTGCTCTGGAGGCTGGGCGCCGGCAGGGTGGGCACGCCGAGGCCGCCGTACTGGCCCTTGGTGATCTTGATGACGGCCGGCAGCCGGTACTTGCCGACGAAGTCGCGCAGATAGGTGGCCTCGTCGGCCCAGCGGGCCGCCGCCACGACGATCTGCCCGTCGGTCGCTGCCATTTCCAAGCTCCACGCTCCTAGTCCAATTGCTCCTTAGGCTCAGGCGCTACTCGTCCACGCTCGCTTCTGCTCCGAGCGCGTTGGCCGTCTATGCTCCATCTGCAAACAAAGCACGAGTACGTTATAATATTGCTATGTACGGAAAATGTATTTCGGAGCAAATAACTTGCTGTTCGCGTTTGCAAGTGCAAATTAGTTTCCAGCGTCATTTTTTCAAGGGAAACTGTTACTTAAGCACAGCGCTGCTTAACTATTTGTGTAATGGCTCTATCACTTAATGCTGCCAATTACCATTTTTGCAGATTTTATTGCCCGTCATAAATAGCAAATATCACAGCGGCGGCGGCGGCGGCATTTCCATAAACCTGCTAAACGACGTAGATTTTCTTTTCCCAAATTACGCACTCGTCCCTTATTAAGCTCCGAGAGCAATGTAATTACGTTCTCTCGAAAGTCGGAGATCCTCGGCGCCGCGACCCGCGCGTCTTCTAATAATCGAAGATTGCCGGTGTTGCCTCTCCCCTCGGGCGCGAACTCCACGCGAGCGGCTAATTAGCGACTGCAGCGGCTCTCGCTCCGGCCGGCATTCCTATGCTTATGGATCGAGGCACCTGTGGCGGAAGCCGCCGGCCACGTGACAAGTCAATCCCCGCGAGAGAGAGAGAGAGAGAGAGCTCGGGCTTTTTGCACGCGCGCATGCGCAAGCGCGAGCGAGCGCCTACGGTGCTACCTTTATTACATATTCGTCGTCGATCGAATAGATAGACGCGGAGCGCGCCGCTGGAAATATGACTCTATTTCCCCGGCCGCTTTTTTCAAAGCCGTTAGTTATCCGCCGGTAATGAGCCTGTGTTTATTGCGAGCGCGAATAGGGAAATATTGATGCATCACTAATACCGAGCGAGCAAGCCTTCTTCGAGGCCGAGAGAGAGAGAGAGAGAGATAGAGGACTGGTTTGCCGCGAGGTTTTATCGGCCGGGGACTTTTTGCAGCTTCGCTAAATATTGTTAATTGATTAGCCGAGGCCGAGGAAGAGCGCGAGAGGGCCTTTTTTTCTCCTGCGTCGAACCGCCGCAAATGAACACGTTAGCCGAGCGAGGAACTCGAGCAGCCCGCGCGACCGTTATTATCGCGACGGATAAATAATAAGACGCATTAATACGGGCGCTCGGAAAAATCCTTTTCAATTTTCGCGAACGGCACTGACAAATTGTCGCGTATCGCTTTTCGCGTCAAACTTGTTAGCCAGTTTTCAATTAGCTTCTTCCCTCTCAATTAGCATTCTAATGCGACGCCGCAGTTTTCGTGAAGCTGCACCCAGTCTCCGCGCGGGGGGGGAGGGAAAAAGAGAGAAAGTCCTCCTTATTAGCGGGAGACCGGCGATTATCCCGCGGGAGAAAACCTGTACGAGCGCTAATAACAAGCTCTTATTGTACGCACGTGCGACTCGGATCTATTTTTCCTCGATCGATCGTTAGACGGAGGAACGGGGGGAGGTGGGGGAAAAGGACATACCGGTTCCGCAATTTTCTCCGCGGATTTTCTCCCGGCGAGAGAGCAGCGGCGGCGGCACGCGCGACGTGGCAAAATTTACGAGACGCGAGCGCGAGAAATGCGGGGCACGTGCAATTTTCAACGAGGTGAAACGCAAGAGGGGAGAGAGAGAGAGATGCATCGGGAAAGAGGCAGACCGGAAGGAGTAATTTCGAGGAAAAATATACCCAAGAGCGCAGACGGCCGCGCGTCGATCGCCGTATGGCTTAGTTTTTTTTTCTTTTTTTTTTTTTTTTCTTACGCCGATTGCTGCTACTTAGTGCCGTTGACTCTGCCTGCATCTGAGAGATATTGCCGCTGGGGTGACGTTTATTGTTACTTTTCCTCTTTTTTCGCATTCTTAGGGACATTTTTTCCTGCGGAGATTCTTCGAAGGAAAATCCTGTTACTTTGGTGGAAATGACGTTGAAGCAGTAATATTTCAAGAATCTTATTAAGTTTTTTAATTTAATTATTGACTACTAACAGCGCTCCCTCGTTTGCATAATTAATATAATGACTTTCATGTAACAAAGTTGAAGTATAAGTGAATTATGCTGCATCACCATTATTTTACTGATTAAACAATCGGTTATGTCACGACTGGCAGCGTATGTTACATTCATCAATTAAAAAAAAAGTAAGTCGATTATAAAACTTTCTTTAATCCAATACGAATCCCATTTGCGCATACCGAATCTTGATCTTCGATTTTTTCCAATCCACAAAATGAACTTGTCTATAATTAAAAGTGATTCTCGGTAAACGAAATTCATCGGCGCGGTTACCGAGCCGCGGAAAACGCCTCGTTCCCCAAACATCCGACCCAATAAATTCAATTTGAAGCAATAAAAGTGCGCAATTACGTCAGCCGAGGCCCGGAGCCGTGTTCCGCCTAACAGGAGCGCGCCGAGTGCGCGCGTCTACGCGCAAAAGAGTGTCCCGAGAGCGGTTTTTATGGCCGCCGGCGGGGCCGGAGACGAATGGACGTCGGGCTTGATTGAACGATGTAGGCGAGAGAGGCGCCTCTCCGCTCCTTGATTACTCGCGCGATCGACGACGAGAGATGAGACCTGGGCAAAAAGGCCAAATTTCGAGGTTTATTGATTGTTTCAGGGTCGACGGCTTGATTTAAGGCTTTCTTCGTCGGAGTAAAAAGAAAATCGGAATGCTGAAAAAGTGCGGGAAACTCGTTTGGAATCAATGGCAGAAAAATGATGAAACGACGGTTAAGCGCTGATTTTATGTTTGGAAAAAAAAAAGGAAAATGGCATGCGCAAGAGGGGCTTGAGAAAGAAGTTTTTCGCAAGTGCCGCAAGTAGAACAAGTCGGATCTGGTAAGGCAATTCGTACACGACTGCGAAAGTAATTGTAATTATTAGTCGGTGAATCTTGATACGAGCGCGTCAAAGGCACGTCTCGAACGTTGGAAGCGCGAGGAATACGCTTCCTGGAGCGATATCCATTTTTCAATAAATTAGACGCAGTTGCTTAAACGCGAACTCTTATGAGGCGCGGAGGTTTATGAAAAAAGCGTGCGAGGAAGACTTACGAAAGTTAATCCCGGCGAATCCGTCTTGCCCGACAGCGTAATATCTTAAGGAGATCTAAAGATTTTACATAATTTTAAAAATCGATTAATACCTCAGCAAACAACTACTCGGAGCGGCGAGACGTCCCGATGCGTCGAAAGCTAGCTTCGCGCGAAAAATCAGCTCCTAAAAACGAAAACAAGCCAAAGATCCCGACGCCGATGACCAATGACCCGGGGCGTCGTGACAGGCGCGCCTCCAGGAAGTCGTACACGCTCCTTCTCGTTTTTGATTTTTGCCCCTCCCCGAGCCCACTTACCTCTCGCTCTCGCGGTCGCCGTCCACGTGCTCCCGCTTGCGTACCATTAAATATCCCTCTCCTCCGGTATCTCGCGAAATCATCTCCGGCGTATTAACTCGCGATTTCTTTCCATTCTTACTCTCTCCTCTTTTTACCCCCGCGCGATCTCTCTTCCTTCCTGGCCGTGCTCGCCCCGACCACCGCTAGGTACTTATTTTCGAAACACGCGAGGAGAGAGATGCGCCGCGTAACGGTGGGAGAGATGTGTCCTTTTTTTTTTTGCAGGGGGAGAAGAACCTCCGCGCGAAAAAGTGAATTTTACCGCGCAACTACAGTGCGCGCGGGCATACAGCGGGTACCGTAATGAAAACGTGATGCGCGCGATCTACTTAAACGCTCTAACGCTCGTACGCCTTTTTGCCCGGCCCCCCTGGCTTGATGGAAGCGTGCGATTCCCCCCTTTTTTTTTTTTTTTTATTCTCCGATCGGGAGCCTTTTTTGCGCGGTAAACCTTATTAAAACAAATATTAGATAAGGAGCTTATTTAGCGCGTTGCGTATTGACAATAGAAGATTTCACAAACGATTAATATTTCTAAGAGGAGCGTTTGGCAAACAAATTGTTTAATTATAATCAATAAAAGGCAGGGGCGTTGCGTAAGCGCAGTTTTCTTTATAATTAATATCAATTTATCTCTTCCAGAATGCGGCGCTTTTGCAAAACAGTTCTTTGCTTAATCAGAAATTAAGTGTGCAATTAGTCCAATCTATCCGTGAAAACGCGAGGGATTAATAAAGCGTTTGATTTACTCGAGAGGTGCTCGATAATACGTTACATTCCGCGAACATTCCTCCTCGAAGATTAATAAGAGCCTACGCACCGACCGCCGAGTTGAATGGTGTATTATTTCGAAAATCGCGGGCTCCCTGCTTTTGCGAATTGAGCAAGGATTGTTGGCTCATTTTTCTACACTTGAATCTTAAACTCGGCATCGAAGGCACGGAGGCCGCTAATAAATCTCGCGGCTTTATAAGCCGGATTTTTCGCTATTCAGCGGGCGATTCGACGGCCGGGCGCATTATAGATACAAGCGATTTTTCACTTATCGAACGAGGAAATTCAGGCCGCCGCAATAAGCCATTACGAACTTTTCCAATGCAACGGATGAAATTCGATAAGCCCCCCCTCCCCCTTTAATTACACGCTGCCTCTCCCGCAATCGGCGAGTGCGCGCGCGAAACAATTGTGCAACGAGAGAGAGTCTGGCGCATTTTATACTCGATCGAGCGAATTCGAACGAGCGAGCTGTGCGTATGAGCGAACAAATTATTTGTCGATGCGGAGCAACAATGTCTTGCGTCAATCGGGGAATTCTTCGTGAATGATACTTTTATGCACGTGCGGGTTCAGATTGGCGCACTTTCGATTTATGTAGATGCTAAGCCGATTATACAATTAATTAATATATGCGTATGACTTACAGTCACATTATGTACCGTAAAATTAATAATTTATGATTAATTGGATAGTATATTTCAGGTATGAATTTAAATTGAGGTAATAAAGACTTCATTTATTGAATCATTCGAAATATCTTTTGGGACTTTCTATTTTTTACTGCTAGATTATCAAACAGGAAATTTTTCCGAAATCAGCTGAAAATCTGCTTTTCTTAAAAAAACAAACAAAAAAAAAACTTGTCGTAACGTAAAGAAAAACAGCAGAAACACAAATATAATAGTGAGAAAAATAGCAACAAAGCAAGCAGCCTATCTTCGAATCTAACCTCCTCGAGAAAAAAAAAGGCAGCATTAAAGTTGTCACCTCCCGGTGGAAATTTCTCAATTTTCCAGCTTAACCTACACTCGAGCCAGAAACGTGCGGCGGCAGACAAAGAGCGCCTTACCGCCCACCCTCGATCGTCCCGTGAGAAACGCTCCGAAAGCCAGCGACAAAATGATAGCCCCGCAGCCGCGGTAGCAGCGGCGGCGGCGGCGGCGGCGACGGCGGCGCAACGCGCCGATTGTATAACGCGCGAATTCCTGACGGCGGAGAGGTCGTAGGAGGGGGAGAAGGAAGTGCGCCGGGCGCAAAATTAAAACTCGGCAATTAAGGCGGCGAGATTGGCCGAAAATCCGCGGCTCCGCGGAGAGAAAAGAGGCTACAACCCGCTTTCCTAATCCAATTGCTACCGGCTGGCAATCTAATTACCGGTCGGCGCACGCGACGCTCGGGAATATTGCATTATGCATACGCTCGTTTTTTTTTTCACACACGCCTATCCCTCTCTGTGTGTGTGTGTGTGTGTGTGTGTGCGTGACCTCGCGCGAATATTTCGCGCCGTTAGCCTAGATTCGACGGAGAGCCGCTCGTAAAACGCGAGCCGCCGGAATTCTTTCGGGGTGAGAATGAATGTCGGCCGCTAAAGGCTGCCGCGTGCTCGTGCGTAACGCGGCTTTTTTTTTTTTTTTTTGCTGCTGCCGATTGGGAAATAAGCGCCGAGGCATTGATAGATCTTTGGCGCGGTGTCGGGTTGCGCTTTAAAGCCGCTGCGTGGGTTTCTCGTGTCGATGCTTGATGAATCGTTGTTTTGCGTTCGGCCGCCTGCTTTTCAAATCTAAGTCCAGTTTTTTTTTAATTGCAGTGAAGTGTTGTCTTTAGATAGTAAGCAATGCGCTACTTAGGTAATTGATTACTTGGTCAGAAAGTTGAAGTATTTGAAAAGCTTCGAGAGAGCTTAACTATTTTTTTTTTATTAATTTGGAGATAAAGAATTCTGGAAGAAAAGCACATTTATTTTTTAATTTCCAAGTTACGCATTATTACCTAACGTCTATGAATATAAATTCCGAAATTAATTTTACCAACAAAGAAGTATTAATCTTAGGCTGTAGCTGCAACTGCAGCGAAGCCCATCTTGCAAAATTAGTCGTAAATACAAGAAACCGTCACTCGGCCAGACCGATCATTATTCCCCGCGTATCCATTTCAGAGAGCGCTCGTAAACCGCGAGAGCGCCACTTTTTTCCGGGTCGATAAATCTCGAAAATTTCTCCGGCTCGCATCCTGAAGCAAGAACGGCCGGGCGAAAACGAAATCCCTATTAACCCAAAAGTCGCCGCGTCACCTCCGCGGCGAAGGTCGCTCGCGCCCTTTATCCGCGAGCTTGTGCAGCTTCGCATACTCTCTCCGACTCTCGAGGAGCGCGAGAGAGGAGTGAAAGTACACGGCCGGCAATAAATCACTCGGTGCGCGCTCCGGCTCCTTACGTCATAATAGTAAGCAGCTCTACCTCTCTCTCTCTCTCTCTCTCTCTCTCTCTTCAGCGGGAGACAAAACTGATTGACGCGACGAAAGAGTCGGCTGATAAAGCGTTGCTCACTTTATCGAGAGATGATTCGAGGAGATGGAGTGCGACCTTATCGCGAGATTAGATACGGCGTTGTTGAGATTATTCCTGGATTCGTGAATGCGTAATTGTTGGTTTATTGAGATGTTTTCGCGGCTTGATTAGCATATTCAAGCGCTCGCGTCTTATGATGACCAAAGCGATTACACAAACATTAAACGGGCAATTTCTCCAATCACTTAATTTATGCACATCAAATCGTTTCTTCGGAATTTCGTGACGACAAGGACGCGAAACTCCTTCAGCCTAATTTCCATGGGTGCAGATCTCTCGAGGGATATCTCGAAACATAATCCATGCAGGCGAACATCGACGGTGCACCTTATCGTCCTCCTAATTCATCTCTCCCCCCCCCGCCGCCGTCGCCGAGGCCGCGCGGCAGACATCACGCGAGGGATCTCGTTCCCCTCTGCACATATTGTTTTCGGCGTTGCACAATGCGACACACACATAGGCCTCCCTATCGATTCTCTATCTAGGCACGCGCGGCACTCCGCTCCATTACGAAAGCGAGGCGCGCGCGCGCGCGCGACCGAAAAATCTGTCCGCCTCATTATCTCGCTCGCGCATCGCCGCGCCGATCTCGCGGCGATAATATACCGAGCGGCTGATTGCTTACAACATAATTCTCCGCGGAGGGGCCCCGCGGGACAGGGGAGAGAGAGAGAGAGAGAGACGGCGAAAGCACATCAACCCCGAAATTAGGTTGCGCAACGGCGATGATTATTTATGGGGCCAACCCTTCCAGAGGATAATTTATTGGAGTTGACGCTCTAGTTTTCGACAGCCCGGTGAAAGTAAGCGAGGGAGCCTAATTATGCACGAGTGCTTTTCGAAAGTTTTCGGAAGAACTTGGGCAAGAGGCTTGATTGATCGTCGCAAGGAGGGACAAGTGTCCTCGCTACTGGAAGCGTAAACAGGAGAGAGTGAAACGTATGTATTAAGGCTAATTTGTTGCTCAAAACCCACCCCTAATAGAGGAATCAATCACCACCCCTTCTAGATAAAGCTCAAAATAGGATAGATTGTAAAACGTAAAGAGAGTAATTTCACTCGATTAAGCTTCATTAGTATCACTTGATTTTCTCCGCGGTTTTCTAGAAGTTATAAAATCTGGAGCAGCGGATACTTGTCGCTGGACAATAATGAGGTCCGATTTCACGCGTATTGAAGAAATAGTTGTCGAATCGACTGTCGTTTCGTACAAAGTTTCATTTGAAACGTATATCAAAATATCGGATCTGCTCGTTTCAAGTTTTTCGAGTCTCGGGTAAAAACATGATTCGCATACACGACAACAAAGGCAACATTCGACATCCGTAAAAGCTAAATTAAACGCCGGGAACAAAAAGCAGATGCAAGCACTGCCTTCTTTCGGAATCGGGCAAAACCGAGCCTTTGCGCAAGAGCACGTTTTCATTAGAAAAAAAAAAAAAAAAAAAAAGCCTGGCGCAGGTCTTAATTAAGGCATTTTAGAGTCACCGTACATTTGATCTGATTGCAACTATAATAATACGCTTTCGCTGTACCTTGTCTCTCCCCCTACTTCGGTAGAGCACTTTTAATTTATCAAATGCACGCAAGCAAAGTAGTCTACTTGCTTCATTACGGAGATAGGATGTGCATATTGTCCGAGCGCAACTCTTACGCGTAATCCTTCGCGCAAATGATTATCAAATTGAATCTTAACCGTCCGCCTTTTAAGAAATAGCTGCGGTACGCGCGGCCGATTGCTCGCTCGTAATTCCGAAAATTGAATTGCGAGGGGATGGCTTTCCATACGGCGCAGGAAATTCGAGTACGGTGGAAAGTAAAGTGGTTTAAATTAAAATTAACAGCACTCCAATCTTAGATTAGTAGTACTTTTAATCGAACGTGTAAAAAGAAATAAGTCAGTTAAAATTGAATAAAAATATTTATTTTTCCGATTAAATCCGTTAAAATAAAAATCGATAAAACGTCGAAAAGCCCTTGATTTATGAATTTCCAGGGCACTTTCCTCGATTACCAATGCTAATTCATTCCCCCCCGCACAGGCAGAAACCGCGCGCGGCGGGGCAATCAAAATCCGCTTTTCAAGGAAACGATTCACTCGCGACGCGCGGTACGATGCGGCGGCGAGCCTCGCGGCGGCATTAGTTTACGCCGCGCTCCCTCGGAATTAGGTGCACTATAATCTCGCGGCCACTAAACCCCCCCCCCCCCCCCCCCCCCCCCCCCCCCCCCCTGCGTATATCGCACTTATAACAGCCGACTCTAAGCTACTGTTTATGAAGGGAAGTCGCCGGCCGTAAAGCGGCCGCTTTATTACGCACCAGAAGAAGAAGCCGCACTCGGAGAAATATAGACAGATAGAGATATCTCGTGCGAGAGGGAGAGAGAGGGAGCGAAAAGAAAATCGCGGAAACTCATTCCGAGGCTTTACGATGGCCCGACTACTGTATACGTAGGGGCTTTAATGCCGCGGCGTCGTTAACCCATTTAGGAGCGACTGGATTGAATCGTCAAATTAACGGAGACCTTCGTTAACGCGCAGATTGAATATCCTTCCGTCTTTCGTGCGTGCCGCTCTCTCTCTCTCTCTCTCTCTCTCTCTCTCGCGTGAGTTTAATTTATTTTCGTTTTTATCCCGCCGCTGCAGCGTCGTTTGTTTATTGCGCGGCCCGACGAAGGAGCTTGCAAACTTGAGTAACGAGTTTTTAAGGACAGGCCTGTTTATCATTATTCCGCCGCGAGCCGAGATTAGGAATAGGATTCGTCCCTTTTTAGGCCTGCCGATTTAATTGCGTTGACGCCGAGTATGTACCTCGATCTTATCGCTTTTACGGAAACGGCCTATCGACACTTTTTCCGCAGTACCAACTATTCCGTGCACTTTTACGAACTCGTCGTCCGCATTGTTTTATCAAAATAAGAATAAACAGCGGGATAAGGAAAGGAGGGCCGGTAAAGGGCGCTTTTTTTTTAGTTTTAATCGCACAGCTTTTACGAGATTTTCCTAAACAAAATTAAGTAAAACAAAGATAAATAAAACGCCGCGCCGAAGGACGCTCGCGACGCTTTCCCAAGAATATAGGAAACCGGGTTGGCTCTCCGGCGTCGCTATCGACGCATCGATAGACGTAAACCTATTGGCACGCAAAATAATAACGCACGACCGGGGAGGATTCCGAGGCACTTTCGCGCGAGACAATCGCATAAAACCGGCGCGAGCCGCGGACCAAACCTGTCGCCGATAAGCGCATTCTCGCTTCGATTTTTTTTTCGCCGTGGGTAAACCTTAAAGAACAAGGAGGAGATAGCGGCCGCCAGGACTCGTTTATCTGCCGATGCGAATCGGAGGCGCTCTCGCTTTGGGTGGTGCGCGCGCCTCGATCCCTCGTTAACTCTTTTAAAGACGTTTTCCGCGAGGGGAGCTTTCAGAAATAGTTCGGTTTAAAGCGGAATTTATAATTGGATGCCCGTAGCTATACGGAGAGTTGCGTAATTCCCATTGAGCGTCAGAAATAATAAAGTTCGATCGAACGTTTCTTCATAAGACTCGCTGGTGCTTTGATTAATGTTCGCTTATACTTTCTATAGAGGGAAATTGTAATTTCTCCCGGTGCTTTCTGCTTTTGGTCTTGCGCGCGAGAGGTTTGGAAAGAAAAAATATCTGCAAATTCATTAAATCAGCAGCGATAAAGCAGACGGCGTATCTGCTCGATTGTATAACTTTCAGTAGATATCGGAAAGATTAAGTCAGACACGAGTGTTCTCGTTTCCACTCGCCCGTAAACCTGAATATAAATTATTTCTATATCATTGTACTCCGAATACCATTAAGATTCAAAGGGGAAATTTTCGCGTTCGAGCGCGGTCATTAAAGCATCTGATTACCCGGCCGGCAATTTATTATCGGCTGTAATTCAAATCGACAATGTAGCTTCGGCGGCGCAGATTTATGTCCCTTCTCCCCGTATGACACCGCGATCCGCGCCTTACGTAAACTCCAGCCCGGCGATGATTCGCCTGAAAATTGTTCTCCCGGCGCAGGGCGCGAAAGAGGAGGCACTATTTTTTTTTTGTTTTGTTTTTGTTTTTGTTTTTTTCGTTCTCGAAAATCGTTTCCCACGGGAGGGGGATCCATCGGGCACTTTCCTTAATCGCGGAATTATATTTGCGCACGCAAAAACGAGCGTGCGAAAGCGATGCGCCGCCGCTGCGGGATTTTATCGGCAATCATCTCATCGGATCGGCTCTCCGGAGGAGGCGCGACCGAGGTCTTCTCTCTCTCTCTCTCTCTCTCTCTCTCGCTCTCCGTCTGCCTCTCTCGCGATTTCGAGGCTCGCAAATCTGCCCGGACGATTCCACGCACTTTGCCTTTTACGAGCAGCCCTGAACGTATACCGCTGCAATTGTTTCCCCCCTCTCGCGCGCGTCTCCCCTTCCGGCTTTTTTCCGTACGGGATATCGTGGGTGCGAGCTCTCTGATTTTTTTTTTTTTTTTTCCGTTCGCAGTGTGCACCTGCGCGAGATTTTCGAGCGAGAGGTATGCGCCGGTGGCCGGCGGAGGGATATAAAAGAGCGGATGATTTATAGGCCCGAGAGCTGCAGTGCGGCGTCGCGTTGAAGGTCGATGCTTGATTTACGGAGGACAAATATTTCGGCTGATGGAGTCGAGGCGGATGCCGCGGCTCCGCAAAAAAATCCGCTACATCCTTCGTCGGTTGGAAAGTTTAAAAAGGCTTTTAAAATGTAATGCCGCTTCTTTCGTTTGAAATATTAATGCTGCGCGCGACAGACTGTTGCGCAAAACAATTAGCAGATGAAATAGACTTTTACGGTAATAAAAACCCCCGCCGTCCCTCTGGATTACGCAGGAGAGCGCACCGCAAAATAATAATTCTAACGTTTTCCGACGTAGCACACGGAGATAAAATAAAAAAAAAAAAAAAAAAAAACTCCTAAAACATAATTTTCTAGAAAATTCACTTGTATTCAAAAGCGCGTGTCAGCGGGTATAATACTTTGCCCGCGCGTTTCCGCGGTTCGCCGCAAACTAATCTCGCTTAAAATCGGCTAAAATTCCGAAAACACATAGCGCTGAATCCCGGGCGGCGACGAGATCCCGTTCGTTCGGCGCGTAAGTGGACGCGCGGCCCGGCAGCTTGCACACTTCGATTGTCGGCGCGCGCGCCGCTCTCGAGGCTCGTTAAAAGCTCGCCCCGAGACAAACGACTCGGCGCGCGCGCGCCCGCGCTAAGTAGTAGCGGACACGGGAAATTTGTCGGGCCGCGCGCGGGAGCAAAGAGCCGCGTAGGAAGTAGCTCCAGTTCCCAGCGCGCGTTATCTAGTCGCGCGATGCACTTGCGCGCGCCTAAGCGACTTTTATTGCGACGGCCGAGAGGCAGCCCCGCGCGCCGACGTTTTATACTTCCTGAAAGGCCAACGCGCAAGTCGCAAGGAGGAAAGCCGCGATTTATTGCCGCTTACGGCTTCATCGCGTAAACGAGGGGGGGGAGGGGGGGGGGACCTGATAAGAGGCGTTAACCGCTCTTCTCGGCTCTCTCGATTTAATTAAGCGGAGTTACGGGGGAAGTTCCACCTAAATCTTGGGCTTAATGCGCGACTTTAAGTGTCTGCGAGTTTGATGCTTAGATTTCATTCTTCTCTGAAACGGTCGAGGCTTTTTTCGTCGCGCTACCGGATCGAAAAATAACACTTTGTGCCTACTCGTGCGTATATACATATATACAAGTAATCTCGACAGGCGAAGAGTAAGAGTGCGATACTTTTCGTTCTCGAGCCGCGGCTCTTTTATCTGGAAAATCTAGAAAGTCCATATCTAAAACTGTAAAGTAATTTAAGAACACAAAGTTTTCGAGTAGTTTTATTAGGCGATAATTTTAAAGTAATTGTTATCGATGGTTGATTACGTTCTAAATCAGCTTTCTAGTTCGAAAGTTTTCCTTTCCTCGGCGATACTTTAATGCATATAATTCTTATCCACGCGCATTTGCCAATTTGCATATCGCCGCGTCGCCAGTGAAAATTCTACACCGCAATTGATCTGAAAAAAATCTCGCGAATACCCCTCGATGAAAAATGCCCGGGAAGCAAAGAGGAAAAATAAATCCCCCGTCTCGCCTTAAATATTGTAATGAGGGCCGTTCTTTGGGTAATTTCCTGCGGCTTTTTCAATAGCGTCGCATTAGCGCGGCACGCACGCGCGCCAGCCGGAAGTCATTATGTCATCGGCAATAAAAGGAAATGCCCCGCGAACGCCTTACTTATCTGGGCTGCGCGCGCGCGTGCCGCTAGAGTGCTTTTGATTGATAGGTCGGACACGCCTCCGATTAAAGCCGCATACGCAAACACAGTCCCGCGGCTGCTGCTGTTTTCTTGCGCGAAATTCAGCGCGGTAGCCTCTCTCGTCTCTCGCCTCCTTCATCCCCCCCCCCCCCCCCCCCCCCTTGCAAGGTGTATACTCGTCATTTTTTCGCGCGAGTCTCCGCAGCCTTGGCTCGTCCCTCGAGCTTTTATACGTACTTCCTCCTCCTACGATCGGCGCATGCAGAGCCGCTGTAAACTAATAGTATGGACAGGAGATTAAGTTTCCCGAGAGAGAGAGAGAGAGAGAGAGGCGCGCGCGAGCTGCTTCTCCTTTTTGCGCGCGCGGCTTTACACGTGTATGCTTTTGGTCACTCTTCTCTCGCGGAGAGAGGATACGTCTTTGGTATTAAATCAAACGTAATGGATTCCGCTTTTCCGCGCCGGACGATTATACGCGCCGGAATAATGTTAGGCGAGATAGGTGGATTTCTTTGGAGGATGGAAATTAACGTTTATATAAGAACGCCTTTACGACGGCCCGTCGCGTAAATCAGTTTTCATTTGAGGAGGAAGCCTTTAACGGCGAAAAATTCTGGATAAATAATTTATTTAAATCCATTATCCTGCAGGCTCTCGGCGACGGCGCGTTCTTACGTCGAGATTAATGCTTTGTTAAATTAAAGTTATTTTAAGGCTGGCATTATTTACTATTAGTGCGATGAGGCGCAATAAATAGCATGTAGATTAATGAACCTGCACAAATTAAATTCACTTTGCGAACATTATTATCCTCGGGAAATTCTTTGTTTCCAAGCATTAGATTAATAACCTTAGAACGCTAAACAAAGTATTTAGAATTTCGCACTAATACAGCCTTTATTAACCAATAAAAAGCTACGACAAAGGACTAAAAACGCCAAGTGTAATGAAAAAAAAAATCTAAAGTATAAAAAGCCTGAATCGCAGCGGAGATCAATGCTCGCTCCGCAGACTAACGCCTGCCACGGCGAGTTGTACGGGATAATCACACAGAGTCGGAGGAGCAGCTATCTATTACAGCTCGGCGAGCACCTCCCATATCTTTTCTGTCCCTTCCGCTGCGGGTGGTTGCGCGCCTGTGTACATACGTTTACGGCCGCGCGCCGTTGTCACCGCCGTCACCAAAGGTGCGCTCGCTCGCTCGCTCGCTCGCTCGCGGGGTCGAGGACCTCTAATGCGAAAGCTTTTCCTTGTAGCTTTCCTCCCGCGAGAGCTGCTTATGTAGCTACTTTTCCGAGAAAAGGTTTTACGACGGGGGTAACTTCGTGCGTCTGTAAGTTGATCAAAGTACCTTGTAGTCGAGTCTCTCCCGGGGGTAATAAATATCCCAAGCTCGCGGAGCTTTATTTCTAAAGTACGGGGCATTAGTCTCCGCGCGCGTCATATTTTAATCAACAATTTCGCCGAGAAGGGGGGAAACGGCGCGTAACGGCAGCTCCCTCATTACTTAATAAATTAACCGTACACTAAACCCGATTCGAAGAAATGCGTAAGCCGTGTAGCCCGCGACTGAATCCGCGAGCCAAAAGCAGTTCCTCAAACCGGGCGTCGAATAAAATTCCCCCGCGAGCGGCGGCGTGTGCAATCGTTCAATCGCGATCGTTTAGTCCGCGAATTATTATACGCTTCCACAGCGGTACTTACTCCCCCCGTGGCATTGACTGGGATCCCATCGAAAGAAGTGTGTGCGCGCCGTAAATTATCGAGCTCTATTACCTCCTCGTGTTCTCGCTATTTTTCGCATTACTCCCAGACGCGCGTCCGAGCTTTTGTACGCGCTCTCCGCGAGAGAGAGAGAGCATAGAGGTAAAAGGTCCGGCCAGATAAGCAAAAGTCAATCGAGCGCGGCGGCGGCGGCGGCGGTCGATTAATTACGGCGCGCCGCGACTACAAACGGACTCGCCGCCTCGCGGACATTCTTAGCCGCGTGTGTTAGAGGCGTTAACGGGACCCCGGGAGCTTACGGGGCTCCCTGCTCTCTCTCTCTCTCTCTCTCGCGGACTTCTAACCTTGCCTGTATAGGATTTATACTCGCGCCGAGAGAGACCCTCGACGAAAACTACACTTTACGTCGGCGGCTCGCCGGAGTTTCGCCGCGGCGTAATCCGAGATCTGGAGGTGTGTAATACCCGCCGCGAGTAAAGCCTGCTGGGAATTTCGAGTTTAGCACACAAAAGCAAATGTTAAGAGGCCGGATTATGATGTCTTGCCGTTTAGACGCTCTTCCCGCTGGAACCGACGACCGATTTATGCGTTATCGAGAACTTGGCTGGTTTCGCGCGCAATTGACGAAACTATAACCGTAACCCTTCGCGCTTTCCGACACTAAATCCCGTCCGACTTTCGAGTAAGAAATAACACTTTGTTCCCGTCGTTTATTAAATCATTTCAGTCCTAATCCAGCCATCTTAACGACAGTCCTCCTTTATCTCAACCCCGAGCTTTCATCGACATTCCCCATCTCGCATCCGTCGGGTCAATTAAAAGAACTCGGCTATCGGCATCTCGAAAACGCGATCCGCCGGCGAAAGCCATCGCATTTAAATCAGCTTCGCCCAGGGGCGGCGGCCGCGTCGATTGCAGTCGATTCTCTCGCCGCGCATTGTTCGACCGTCTGCAAAGGTCTCGAGTCGGCTAATGACTCTAACGCTCTCGATCGTGCTTTCACTTAATCGCGGCAAATTTATAATTGACCAGACGCGCCGCGCGCGGCCACGTGGCCGATAAGCATCGGGCACCCACATGTGCGCACGCGCGCGCGCGCCCCTTTTGTTTATGGAGTGCGCCGCGCGGTGCCGATCGTTGCAGCGCTCGTCATGCAATCGGCGCGGCGGCAGGGGGTTACACTCCCGATCTCGATGCGGATAGATTTTTTTTTTTTTTTTTATCAACCGAGCTTTCGAGTGCGTTGGAAATTGTTACGTGAGTAATTGCCGTATAATTATTTAAGGAAATCGCTGCCATTCATTATGCTCAAAGCCAATATAACTTTTGGGCTCGTTCAATTGAAACACACTGTAAATTTTTATTGAGTTATGCAACTAGGCGCAAGTATCTTGCATACATTTATTATGTAAAGTAAAAATTTACGTAAGACCATCGCGGGTAAAAATGTAAATTTTTATTTTCAATATAAGAAACATTTAATTGATTAATTAACTTATTTCCGCTAATCAATATTAGAACTGTACTCTCGCGACGCAAACTACCCGTCTTACCCCTTTTTTCGCCGACACTTACTTCCGTCGACCCTCTGAAAAAAAGCAAACCTAAGCGATATACTCCATCCAATATCCTTAATAGAATCTGCATTATCGTCGTTAATCCCCGACAAGACCAACAAAATAGAGCAACGAGCACAGCTTGCTTACATAAAGTTCATTGAAATTTTAATGAAAAAGCAGCTCGCGCGGCAGCCTCGGCCTAGGCTTTCCTCTCTCGCCTCATTGCCCTTGAATCCCGGCCAACAAATGACTCTCGCGATAATCCCCGTCGACTGCGCACGCGCCTCGGGACATGCGAGCGCGCGCGCGATGTTAATCGGCGCGCGGATTAATAATCGACGCATCATCGACGCCTCGAGCTCGCTAAACGATCTAACGGGGCGCCGGCGAGCTGCTTCCGGCGATCCCCCCGCGATGCCGGAAAATTTCGCGCGGCGCGAAATCCCAAGGCTCGTTGAGATTTTCTGGCGATAAGCGCCGAGAGAGAGAGAGGAGGCGACTCGACTCGCTCCGTTGAGAATCAATTTCAAGAGCGATGCGCTAGGATTATTCTCTCTTTGCGTCGTTTTCTCGCGGAATTATCGCCGCTGCCCGATGAAGCCCAACCTCGTAGATCGACGATGAAGGAGGTGAGGTTCCGACGCGATGCATAATTTCTCTGATGAATGCGCGCGCTTTGGGCTGGGGTACGAAAACGACGTCTCGCTCGTTATAAACGCCGTAAGTGTCGAGTCTGATAAATTTCAGATAAATGAGCTTTTCGAGGTAAGGTTTTGTACAAATTTTCTTATGCTCGCGTTCGCCGGTAATGTTACGCAATCGTTATATTATTTCCGGCGGAGTCATAAAAGCTATAAGAAACCCGTTATCGAAGTAAAAAAATTTTACTGTAATTTAATAAATATCATTCGACTAGAAATTTCAGCCAAATTTTTATCGAGACTCGATTCTTTATAGCTTACCCACGTAATCAATCGCGCCTCTCCTAACAAAAGCAACGAATAAAATATTGCCCTACCAAGAAAGACCCGAAAGAATGTCAAAAAGCCGCGCCGACGGATGCCCCAAGTATTTGTCCATGCTCGTTATTACCGCGGAAACGATCATCCCGATTTTCGGTCGTTATGGTCGTTAATCCGAAGGCCGTTAGGCCGTTGCGTTCGGCCTCAAGGCCAATTTCGCCTCTTGCTCCTCTCCTCTCGGCAAAAAAATCGGACGCGCGCGCGTCCATCTCCGCGCGAACCCCGGAAGAGAGCCGCGCGCGCTCCGGCTTTTATGGGCGTGCGCTGCGTCCGCGCGCGCGAACAACGGCCAAAGCTGCGCGCGCGCGCGGGGAACGCGGCGCGGCGAGGGCGAGAGAAAGAAAAAAAGGGATGCATGGAAGAAGAGCGATTCGGCTTTTTTGCGGCCTTCAAAGTGAAACAAAGCTTTGACTCTGTGTAGCTTGGGTACGACTGCCGTTCTTGCCGCGGAGATCCTTTGTGTCTCTGGATTTTAGCAAACACCAACGAAGAAGTCGTGTTTTTATAGGTTTGTGCACTCTTTCGAGGAGACAAACAACGCTGTCCTGTTTGCAACATTCGCCCCTCCGACTTTCGGCGTAAAAACCGACAAATCCTCCGTTTCAGCTCATATCTCAGATTTTTTACGCGCGTTCCAGATATATGTATAAATACGCTCTGAAAACGGAGCGGAAAAGGGCAAAAAGCGGGCAGAGTAATTTTTCAGCTCTCCGCGGCGAGAAATTTTCCGAGAGAGACCCCACCGCGTACAATCGTTACTCCGCCGCTGCAGAAGGGGAGTGCTTTTCTTTTCGACTTCCCTCTCTCTCTCGTTTTTCGTTCGTCTTCCGTCGCTGCGCGTCGTGATTTACGCGCGAGCTTGCGTATATACGTATATACGCGCGCGAGCTCGCGCCTCGTAAATCCAGAGACTCGTGGATGCACTCTCCGCGCCGCACGCACATTTTATTATACGCGCGTGCTCGATTTCACAGACGGTCGGCTTTTATTTTAGCGCGGATGGGGGGGGGGGAGAAGCGACGAGAGAGCACTCCGCGAGAGCGCTCCGCTCGCAACGAATGCGGAACTTATGCATTCCCCCGTTTCGTCATCCGAGTAAGAATCTCGCCGACTTTTCCGATTCGATCGCTGCGAATTTATTGTATTGCCTTTTTAACTTACCGCCTGTTCTCGCCGTTTTAATTGACCATTTATTTATAATTTATTTTTCGCCGGTATTGTTTTTAATCATCTGGAAGACAATGAAGTAAATTTTTTTTCATTTTTTTTCCCGCAAAGATTTTGTGCAATAAAGGCGACTGTCTAGATATTTACGCAAAGCGAAAAAATATCCTTTCAAGCAAATTGAATATTCGTTTTCTATAAAATCAATTAAAATTACCGCAAGAAATTCCACGCGTTAAAGACGTCAATCCGAATGATTAAAATAAAACAAGCGTTACGCAGCAATTCCCGAGCAAAAAGATTCCGGCGTTGCATTTTGAAAAGCACAAGCAATTTCCCTCTCGTTGTACTTCTGATCCCATAGAGTAAGCGGGATGTCTGCGCGTGTAATCGGTACCGTTACGGAACATGGAATGCTTATACATATATACCCACTCTACTCGCGCGAGTGGACCACATCGTCATCCTCTCTCTCCCTCTTGTGTACCTTCATAATAGTCCGTGCGCGCGCAGGAAGGATTCACGGGCAGCCCGTGTAAGAGCGATTCATCAATTACGTATACAAATAATACAGCGGTAACAAGTAGCTTTGATGAGATTTTTTTACGGCTTCCCCGCGGATTCCCGCTTTGATTGCCGCTTTGTTTCAGCTTTTTACGCGGCCGCTTAGGCAAAAACAGTTATATACGAGCGCATTCTTTCCCCGCACGATAATGCAGCTTGAAAAAAAGAAAAGAAAAAAAAAATACGGCTCTCGCCGAAATAGATCAATCGCCCGCGGATAAATGAGTTATTATTCCGCGCGCAAAAAAGCTCCGGAGCTTCGATAATTCGACCGACGGCTAAGTGGCAATAATTTTCATTCCGCATCCCAGTTAAAATCGAATTTCTCATGAGGAGCCTAACCGTAATAAACGGAGCTGGCCTCCGAAGGCGCGCTCAATCACGCCTCAGATTATCAATTTGCGACTCTTATTACCAGCGCTTAGTTCCCCCCCCCTCCCCCCCCCCCCCCCCAGCTTAGCGAATGGCAACAGTTTTTCTCCGCGTATCGGCTGGCTCGGATCTGGTATAAACAGATGCAGCGGCCCGCGGGCCACACGTTTCCGCGGAAAAAGGCAGCGGCGGCGGCGGCGAGCGTCGAAGAAAAAAAAAATGGACGCGGGAGGTAAAAGAGAAGCATCGAGATATCAATGCGCGAGTGAAGTGCAGGGAATACCCACTTCCTTCTCGCGATTATTCGCGCGCGCGCGCGCGCGCCTGCCCAAGGGCTCGTTGTAATCGCGCCGGCAATATATCCACTTCGCGCTCGTGTTATACAAGCGGCGAGTAATTCGATAACGACTAACTGCGCAAAGAGCGCAAAACGAATGAATTGTCAAGCTCGGCGAGAGAGAGAGCGCGCGCGCGCGCAAGGCGAGTTAACAAGATGCACGTATGTCCGAGAGCCGCAGTCCCTTAGCATGCGCCGAGAGAGAGAGAGAGAGAGAGAGAGAGAGAGGATTGAGGAAATGCTGGAAACATGAGTAAACTTTAAGCGAGACGCGAGTTCGCCGGGGGGGTGAGAAAAATTCGCCGACAAGCGCGGCTTGATATTCCAAGGTTCTGCCTATATACGGTGATTAGTTTTCGTTTTTAGTCGATTATTTATTAGGAAAACTTGTCAGATTTTTAAAGTCGCGGAAGGCCGACGTTTCGACGATCGAAGTGCATGAGGAATTCTCGAAGCGAATATCGAATTCGCGAAGGGAATTTTGAATTTCGTACGGGCGAAAATCAGATCGGGCACGAAGTCGGCGGAGGTTCGCGTGCATTATGACACTTAATTAAAGGAGTGTACCTGGCGCACCGCGCAAATTCACTCCGCCGATAATGACGTTAATGCGACTTTTTCCCCGGGCGGCTCCGATAATTAAATCCCATAATGACTTCTTTGGCCTATGAATTCCCGTTACGGATTCTCAAGCGACTATATATATATACATACACTTTCTTCCCCGCGGCTGCGCGAAAAGAAGAGCCCCGCGCGCGCGCGCGCGCTCGAAAAACACGTGCCTAAAAATGACCATTTTCAATTTGGCCGCGGCACGCGATGAAACGGTACAAGCCTCTCGCTCCGCGGCCGCGCGTAATTTCGCGATTTATCTATTAGCGCTGCGGCTCTCGCGGCGCGGCGCGCGTACATAATGCTCGATTGCCCGAGCCCGATTGTTCCTGCGTTCGAGCTGCCCGAGCGCGAAAAAATGACGCGGAACCTCTACGGCTCTTTTTTCGCCTCTCTCGCGGTGGTATATAAGCGCTGAATTAGTTCGCGATTGCCTCGCGATCGAAGCCGAAGCGCAATTCCCCGCCAAGTATAAACACGCACTTTCGCTGGATCTCCGGGCTTGACGCTTATTGCTAATTTATGCGCTAACTTTGCAAATTCATGCTTTGATATCGGAGTAAGGCTGTATTTACCGAAGGCATAAGTTTGCCGGGGCGGTAATCGTGATTAGTAGCGCGAGTAGGAAATGAACCTCTCGCGCGCATGTTGCAATAATCAACTTTCCTGAATTACCGTTGAATAAATACAATATACAAATAAATTTTCTCAATCTAAAACCTATAATCTTTATTTGCTCGGATATGTATACCGATCGAAAAGTAATTAAGTGATTTTTCCGAGAAATAATGGAATAATTAATTAGAATATACACTTCAGTTTCCTGCATCGGCCGCCGGAATGAATGTTGACTTACTGCCTCGAGCCAGGCATTTTTCCCTCTTCTTATGCAAGAAGCTTATTGCACTTTTACGACTGGGTATTCAATTTGCGAGCGACTCGATGCGTACCCGCCACTCAATCAACATATATCCCATCGAATATTGTCATTGTTTCGAAATGACTCTATAAATAAATATAAGCCAATCGCGGCCCATGGATAATGATCGTCGTTACGCCGAGAATGAGAATGACTTGGTGGGGCGCCGCCGCCGCCGCCGCCGCCGAGCCGAGAATGTAGCTTTTTCAATTTAGCCCGGCCGCGTGATCCGATAGTTTGATAGACACACCGCTCGCGCGAGAGTGCGCGCGCGGCTGCTTGATTTATAGGCCCCCGCTATAATTACGCTGCCACCGCCGCCGCCGCTGCATACAATGCGAAAATCGCGCGGGGCCCGATTAAACTACCGGGGCAGCCTTTTATTTCGATCGCTCTCTCGCGTAATTTACGCGCGTAAGAGGTAAAACAGAAAAAAAAGGCGCTTATCTCGATGCTCGCGGCTCTAGGCGTAGTTTTAACAGGGAAATTACTTCATCCGAGGGGTTTTTCAAGGAGTCCGCGCGCTGTGGGAAGGGCTCCCCGAGGTAATTGGGTCTTTTGGTCGTTTTGGGAATTTAGCGTTATCTCTCATTTGGGAGGGTAATAAAAATGCGTTTTATCGCTTTGCGAAAAAAAAGAGCTTAATGTAAGTGGATGGTCCGCTTGGCGCGGAAACGATAATTTATCTAATTGAACGATGAAGTTTCGGTTCGGTTACGAGACATTTTCCCAGGAGCTACTTTTTACTTGGCCTTTTCGAAAGTGGAAGCATAAAATTTAACTAAAATGGGATAGCTAAACTCCCTAATAAAAGGTTCAAAGCTTCACAGAAGCTCAATTAATTTTTTCGACAAAACGTGCGGATCGGTAAATCCTTTTTGAAAAAAAGGCCCCCGTAAAATTATCGCTTATCATTGTAAACTCGGACAAAAAATGGAACGCGCGGAGGAGAGGATTCCTTTCACAATTGCGCTCTAAATAAGGAGCACAGCAGGAAAACAACAAGCCCCTTAATTCGAAAAGAAAAAGTCTCGTATCTACGGTCGGTTTTTACCTCGGAATAATAAAATCCGCCCGTTAGGTTACATTGGTTCCGGTGTAGCAGGACTTCTCGATTCCCTAATTGCGTGATCATCCCACTCGGAGAGAAAACGTACCTGCGCCGAGAGCGTGTAAATCTTTTGCCCGCGAACGCGCCGTAATTTGTCCCGTAGGTTGCCGCCGCCGAATCCTGAGAAAACGATTTGCGACGAACGGTTTCTCCTGCGCAAAGTGTGTTAATGAGCTACCGCATCTGATACGGTCTTTGTTTTCTTTTCTTTCGTCATTACTGCCTGCTTCCACGTGTTTTCAAAATAAACCTACAAACGAACGAACAAGTTCAATATCCAGGGCATTAAACTTTTATAATACTCGCAAACTTCTGCTTTTAAGAAAATGTTTAAACGAATTAACAAGTTTATGTTTCAATGCTAAAACTCGATTCAGTTTTACATCATCTTATATAAACATCGAACTCACCGACCCTCGTCACAACGTCAAGGTTCATCATGACGACGGCTTAATTTTTCCTCGACTTTCCGACTTACAAAATTTCCCTCCTTCCAGTATTAACTTACAGAAAGGACTTATTAAAAGGTAAGCCGATACGACAAAAGAGTTTCAATGACCAGTGTAGGTCCCGGTCGTCAACTCGGACACTTTTCGCTCTCTACCGAAAACTCTCCGCGTGCGCACGTTACCCTCGGCGCGCAGCAAAAAAAAAAAAAAAAAAAAAAAATCTCTCCCCCCCAAGATTTTCTACAGTCGCTCGAGAGCGACGTTCGACATCCGGATCGACGTTTCATATCCAGCAGACTGGAATGATTGCGAGGAGACTCGCGTGTCGCCGCGAGGTTCAAGGTTGCCCCTCGGCGCGCGAGTCTACGCCAGTTTTTCATTCGAGACGCGAGTCGCGGAAAATGAAGTTGGCGCGCAGTTCCACTGGGTCGCGCTGGAAAACGAGAAAAGTGGAGTAGGCTGGATAATTGCCGGTGAAAGTCAGACGTCCTGGCTTCTTTTTGCAATTGGATTGACAATTGAATTTGCAATTATAATTTTTATTAAATATAGTGCTTTTAAATGAAGTATCGCTATTGTATAAGTAGTTTAATTTGTAATTCAGTATTAAAAAATGCTACTGAATTAATTAAGCAGCGTTTTTTTTTTGTTCGTGAATCCATTTCTGAATTTATGCAGTAGATTAATTTCAGATTAAATTTTGAATTCTAATTTTAAGACACTTAAATGCAACGTGGCTTTATAAATGCTGAATAATAAGGTTCAATGCAAAATTTAATATTAATTTTCTTAATGAAGAAGCAGAGCGCTCAAAGAAGCCAAAATTAGCTTCATTATTTTGTTTTAATCGTACATTCAACCTCACTTTAACGATTTAAAATTCAATTCTAAACGAAATTTACTGTCTAAAATGAGCTGTACAATTAATCGCAGAAAATTAATTCTTTAAGCACTATTATTCCTAAAAATAGAAGCTTCACAACGATCCTCCCGATATAATGAAAAGTCAGCAGACAACATTTCGACCGATTGAGCAATTAGAGGGCAGAGCGCTCGCAAAAACAAACCCCGCTCGAGGAGTCGTTAACCCGCTAAACTCCGGGGCCTGATCTGGGTCAGCCGATTGCAACAATACTCTTTGTGTCGCGCTACGCAAAATATCCAGGTTGCACCGAGACGCGTCTCGACAATGGAGAGTCCGCGCGAGGCGCATTGTCGCCTACGTCGAGAGAGAGAGAGAGAGAGAGAGAGAGAGAGAGAGAGAACCGTAACCCACGGCGGGGCCATTTTTACCGATCGGGCCTTTTATATGCATCCGATATAGCCGGAAGAAAGTTCGGCGATGTGGGCGATAAATGGATTTGATGCCGGTGTAGTTTCGAACAGTACTTCTCCGGGCTCGGTGTCGTGTATCGAAATAATGTTGTTGCATTAGAGGTTTATTGTTGCTAAGCTCTTACGGGCGAATTATTTCGAGTATAAAGCGCTCGGGGCTTTGTGCCAAGCGGCCATGTGTGACTTGGGTGCAGTTACGGATATATATTATCGGTACAATGACATTTTTATGAATCTCCGATTCCGCGAAATTTATACTGTTAGTTTTCGTAATAGTTTTTCACTGCGTTATACGTATAACGTTTAGTATAACCCACGAGTTTCAATAAGACTGATGGAAATTCAGCGACTGACCTGAAAGTAACGTACTTGAGTCAATAACGGTGTGCATCCTGGTAAAGCAAGTTTCATGATACAAACTAACAATTACTTAGCTCCTTAAGCAATGGAAAAAATCCGCTCGATACACCGAAATATCCCCTTCTTGCCGCGAAAATAATTTAGGAACCTCGCCTTCGGATAACTACGTGCCCATAACCGCTCGATCACCGTTACTTAAAAGCCTATTTATCGGTAGCATTACTCCGCTCTAAATTTTTCCTCGGCCGAAGTCTCAAAAAATCCGCGACCGATTAAAAGTAATCGATACTCGTAAAATATCGTTAGTCTAACCGAAAAAAAGAGCGCGCCTCTCGTAAAACCAGTTAAAACTCATCAGAGGCAAAATCCTGGGAAAGGTGTTGCAGGGGGCCCCCCCCCTCGTAAGCCGCCGCGCGTCGATGCTTTCTCCAATTAAACGATAAAGCATAAAGCCAAGCGGGCCGCCGAGGAGCCAATCGGATCGAAACCCGAGCCTGTGTCCGTATAACTGAATTTTGCATAATACGTGCCGCTAGGCGAAAAACGCTCGCTCCTCTCGTTTCTGCGTCCGAAAACGCACGGGAGACGGGCGGGGGAGAAGCGGAAAAAGACCCCGGCATTATCCGCGCCAATAAAGTTGACAAGAGAAGCCATAGAAAAGGTGATTAATGGGCACAGCTGCGCCGCTGCACTTTGCCTCCCGCGTCCGCACAATGCCGGCTAGCTGACGTAACTCCGCGTGTATACGCGCGCATAATGCTTTTAACGATCGCGCTATACGCGAGAGCCGTTGTGCGCGCGTCGCCCTCTCCTCCGTTTTTTCTCTCTCTCTCTCTCTCTCTCTCTCTCTCTCGATGCACTCTCCGTACACACGCTTCCATCGAAGAGCAAATCGCTGTACTCGTGTGTGTATAGGTACACGCAATTTTCTCCCGCGAAGTGAAAGCACACCAGACGGGCCAGAGTCGCGGGGGCTATCCTTCTCCTCGCTCGAACTTTGAAAATGTGATTTTGAGAAGGCTAATAACTTTCGGTTTCGCGCGCTGAAAGCGAATTTATACGGACTATTAGCTTTTTGAGCGGCGATTTTTCACTCCCCGGCACCGGACGATTTACTGTTCGAGCGAGGAACGCAGTATTATATACTGCGGAGTGAAAACCGTAATAGAAATCTCGTGTGCAAGCGTTGCTTCGATCTTTGGCGGAGGATAAAAATCGGCCGAGTACTTTTAATCACCCGGTGGTTTTACATAAGTCGCCGGTTCTTCTTGCAAAAACGAGCCCGTTCAAATGGGATTTCCAAAGGGTAATTATTTAAATACGTCGAAAGTTCAAAAGCTTTGTAGCGGAGGCTCGTAAACTTGCTAAATTATTGTAAAATCTGTGAAAAGAAATAACGTTATTAGCATGCCTGGAACGGCTTTTATGATTAATTATCGTCTTATTTATAAACAAAGTATTTTGAAACCTGCAATTCTGAAATAATATATAACCGGCAGATTCTCCTTGAAAATTCTATTAATCCGCGAAGCTTGCATAAAATCCATAAGAATAAAATTTCGCCCAAAGCAGCCGACGGCTTCATTCTCCCCCGATCCTCGAAAACGCAGCTCACGACGCCGCCTGCACGGTAAACATCGAATATAAATTCACATTACAACGTTTCATAACTTCATAATATTATCCGATCGCCGTAATCACGGAGCTCTCTCTCTCTCTCTCTCTCTCTCTCTCTCTCGCTTCCTTAATAAAGATGCAAGGGGCATTTTTGCGCGGCGGCAGCAGAGCAGCATCGGAAAAAGAGAGGGAGTTTCGCGCGCCGCTCTTCAGCCTGAGCAAATAAACGGGCTCTTCTCTCTCTCTCTCGCACGTGTCTTATATTCCCCGGCGGAAGTTTCCGCCTAAGCCGACGCGCGCGATTCTCCCCCGATAATTAAACGCCTGCGCGGCTTAAAGCGAGAGGCGAAAAGGCCCCCACCGCGCCGAGAGGAGCGTATGATTCGCTCGAGCGAGCACGTGCATGCCCAACAACGTGTTATCGTAAGAGCCTTTTTTGCGCTTGTATATATATATACCCGCCGAGGCAAAAATCGAGGTATACTTCTCGACGATCTCGCTAAATATTTGCTTATCCTTTTTAGCAATAAACTATTCTACAGTCGTTCGAACGTGGCAACGTTTTGCTCCGAGTCGCGTTATTATTTTGTTATTCGTCGAAAAGAAGGATTTCAATACGCGATTGTAGGCGTGCGCTTAATTGTGTACTTGAGTAAAAAAAAAAAAATGTTATTCCGCGAATAACATTTTTCCTCCCTGTCTTTATTAAAATAAAGTATCCAATTTTCTCAACGCGAACACTTTTTTGACCAATAAAGCCTTCGGAGAATTCCATTTTAATAAATTCTTATGTCCAATCTTGCATAAGAACCAGAAATAAGAAGTCTCTTCCACATATTGTACAAGATAATAAGATCCTACACGAGAGGCGTATACACTTTAAAGGAGGAAATATTCTATTCCTTTAATTCCTACACTCCTCCAAAGTCAATCATATTAAAATGAATGTAATGCATCCCCAGGAACATCTTCATTCATCAAGCGGCCGCAAAAAGCTCCCTCCAATCCGCCGTAAAGTTAATCCCATCGTTATTTTCCCCGACGCGCATCTTGCTCATTACATAAAACACGTACATACGCCAATACAGCGACCACAGCATTACATTATTCATGGCCAGCGAAATTCCCAGTGCTCGGCAGCGCAGGAAAAAGGCAGCTTGCTTTCTAGACTCGGCCTTAGAAAAGGGATTAAAAATCACGGCGAGCTCGTCAAATATCCGTCCGGCTCGTCGGCAAAGAACGAAATTCCAGCGGGGATAAATAAGGGCAGGAGACATCGGAGCGAGCTACGCGAACGAGAGAGCTACGCGTAGCGGCAACGGCCGAGCCACTCTCTCTCTCTCTCTCTCTCTCTCTCCCCCGAAGGAAGACTTCTTTTTCGAGGCGTCGACCGGTCGTAAAAGCTCGCTTCGCGAGCAGAACGAAAAAGTGGAAATGAATACCCGCCGCGCGAGCTTCGCGTATTCCAGCTCCTTCTACGCTCAACGTTCCAGTCGCCAGGCTGCGGCGCGCTGCTCCTCGCTCCTACGGTCGTATGGGCGGGATGTCTCGAGCCATCCTCCTGCCGCCGCCGCCGCGTTAAAAAATCTTTTCAGGCGCTGAACTCGTATTTTTTTTATTATTTACTGCAGTCACTTTTCAATGTCGGAGCTTCGATAAAAAGCTTCGGCCCGATGCATAATTGATTTTTCGAGGGGATAATTCAAGCTTGTATTTAATGATTAAATTAATGCCCCCGGAGGGAAAATTGATGATTTTTATTTCTTAAAGCGTTAATTAAATGGAAATCCGAATCAAGTAAAAAACTATTAGGACTAAAAGTATCGATAATATTATAAATCATCGTATTAAAACGCATTTCGTCTTTCTCGATGGTAATGAAATTAAAGCACGATGTTCAAATTGCGTAGTTAAAGCTGAGCATTAAAAGTTGCGCGTAAAATATGTACATTACACGTTTTATAAAAGATAACAGCTTGTTTCCTCAAAAATAAATTTTTTTTCTTCTATTCCCAGAATTCGAATAATCTTTTAATCAGTAATGCCAGTGTTTTTATCATCCCACCGTATATGAAATACAGCAACTTCCCTTGCATAATAATTATAATTTACACGTTTTAATTAAAGATTTTTACGGACAATTTTTCTGAATTACAATCCCGAACAAGCATTCGATTACGTCAGATTTGCAACTAATCTGCATAGACCACATAAACGCCAGTCATAATTTATTAAAATGAACAGCACACTGCGCCGAAACATCTTAATAACGCCGCGGCATAAAACTAACCTCGAGAAAAACTCCCCCATCATTCATTACCCCCGCGCGATACGCACCTCGGCGAAGCTCGCACACCTCTCCCCTCGCTTATTGGGCGAAAAGAATCTCTCGTACTTGCCCAATTAACGAATTTTTAATTACCCCGCGGAAACATAATCATTTCCCCGTCCGCGCGGAACGCGCCGTAAATCGAGCGGATAATTAAAAGCTCGGGGGAATGGCGGCGGCGGCGGCGGCGGCGGTCGATCTTCTTTTTCTCGAGACTCGTAAAGTCGCCGCTCGCGCTGCCCGGCGTTAATTATTATTATACGCCGTTCGGTCAGTCTCGATGTCAGCGTGAGCGCGACTCGCGCGCGGAACCGGTACGTTCGCCGTCCGCGCGCGCCGAGAGCGCATAACGCGACTTTTAACAAGACTTTAGTCAATTCTGCGCGCGAGGCGAGGCTCTCTCGCCCCTTTTTGTTTTGAGTTTTCCGATCGCGGCGCGCTTTAATAAGGCCGCCGAGCCCGTAGCCGATGAGGCCGAGCTTGTAGAAGCTTAACGGGAAAGTTGGAAGAGAGACGTCGGCGGAAATTGAGAGCCGAGACTTGTTCATATTTGATCTTCTCCGTGGCGTTTTGGTTCATTTTCGTAGACCGAGAGCTGCAGCTTCGACGTAACTGGATTAGTTTTAATGGGAATGTAAATTCAAAGTGAAATTTCTACACGAGTTAATTATTCTGTACAATCGTTTGGCTTGAATAAAGTTTTTCGACAAATCTAGTTGGACGACTAGAAAAAAAAAAAAAAAATTGCAACAACCAAATGGAAACTACTGACGATACTTGTCTTATAAAAAGAAAAATCTCATATATTCAGTACTCATGAATAATTCACTGCTCGATCTTTGTAACGAAAAAGACGGTCAATTATCTCGTCCAACTAAAAATAAACCCGAATAACAATTTAAAGACCCTTTCCGAAATTCATCCGCTCGAAACCGCACTCCCGACTTTGCCTCCTGCACATATCCCGCAGCAGTGTGCCACCCTTCGGCTCTCGTCATTTTCCGCGAAAGGCTCTCTCTATAGAGCGCAGCTCGTGCAGTGCGCGCATAAATAAAAAAAAAACTCGCCAGTCGTCGCGGCTTTGGGGCCCCTGATGACAAAGGCCTGCGGGCACCGGCACGATGTACGCGTCCGGGAAGCCCAAGGGCGCACGCCGCGCGGACGTCCATCCGCCGGAAGCGGACTAGTCGACGTCGTCGTCGTCGTCGGCGGCGGCGCGGCGTCGAAGCACACCGGGTCACATAACTGTCGCCTTTATCGTCTCCTCTCCTCTTCCATCGCGGTTCGTTGCACCAAGCGGAGGAGGAATTCCTTATTCTTTTTTCCGCGAGTAATTCCTGCAATCGACGTAATGAATATTTTACTTTCCGCGCTTATTATCCCGCACGGCTCGAGAGTGTACGTAATGCCGATGTTCGAGACTCGGAAGCGTCGCGTTTCCGCTTCTCTCGTCGACGGAGTCCTCTCTCTCTCTCTCTCTCTCTCTCTCTCTCTGCCTTTTAATTTAGTTTCGGCGTGCGAGCGATCGGGGATCTCCGCCTCCGATACCGCCGAAATTTAAGGCGGGTCCGTTCTCTCTCGGTCGCCGCGAGGGACGTTGCTCTTTAAGTGCACGTCGTTAGAGGGCACTGCACCGCGGGGCTCGTTAACGATTATCTGATAAACGAGAGCGTTCGGAGGCGCGCTGCAAAGAGAACAAAGTATACATCTCCGCCGATCGAGATACACGCGAGAAAGAAGGCTGTTTTGCGTAAAATACGGCGGGCCCTCTTCGAGCGACGAGCTCCATGCCGAAAATCCGGGTTCGGACGAGGCGGTTACGCTTCGGCGCCGATTCTTCCCGGATGTAGCTTTTAACAATACTCGTAAGTATACACGCGACCTTAAGCGGACAATAAATACGTGTTATTGCACGTAGTCTTTGGTTACCTTAGATGTAAAAGATGATAATATTGGCCAGAGTTAATGTTTCGTTATTGTCCGTGGTAAAATAAATCACGGCTCAAAAATGACTTTTGCTTTTCAAACGGCAATTTTTCCATTCACCTCCGGGCTCTCCCCTCGTTTCGCTCTCACTTTCCTTTTTGGTTCGTGACTTTTTCTCTCTCTCTCTCCTCTCGCTTCTGTCGCGTCCTCATTCGGTCTTTCATTTTTCCAGACGCTCTGTGTGCGGTCCCGACGCATAAACTAAAAGCCCTCATCTCGCCTCGGCAATTTTTTTCGCCTTTTATTATAACCTTCTTGCACCTCACGCTGCTTTTCAGAAAAATTAACGCACTCGAGCATATTAAGTTTCATCGTCGGCGTTACATATATATATTATATCCCCCGCTGCTGCCGAAAAGTCAAAAACCTCGGTCGTGTAAAGCGGTCATCGCCGCGGCGATTCGATCTAGAAAAAAAGAAAAAAAAAACTACCGGCATAGAATATATTCGCGAGTGGGCCTATCTGCGTATCGGTCACGTGCGTCGGCGGGTCCCCGCCTTCGGGGGTCAGCGACCCGCGCGCTGAAAAAGCCAGCCTCGTAAAGGCCCCCCCGACTACACACACGTGCTATTCTTTCGGTTACGTGCCTTTATGCAATAGCCGTACGTCGGCGTGCTTTTTTTTTCTCTCTCTCTCTCTTCCTCTCGGCTCTCTCTCGAGTGCACCCCGTGGTGAAGATTGCACGTTGCGCAAGTGCGCGCGCGCGCGCGCCAGTATTTTGATAAATACCACGTGTGCAGCGCGCGCGAGAGGAGAGATTTTCGTTTTGGGCTGTAAAAAGCGAGCTTTATAGTGCGCCGGCGAAGAGTCTCCTTTGAAAAATGAGAGGTTGCGAGAGCGAGAGAGAGATGCGCAGGCGCGATTGCAGCGTGCTCGGAAATTTCACTCGGACCTGCCTCTTTCGGAAATCGATTTTTCGAGCGCTCTCCGCAGCGTTTAGTAATGAGCTGTGTGGTACACCGCTCAAACGCGACAAAATTACTAGGGAAATTAATGGGCCCGGCGGGCAATTCGAAGTACAAGTGAAAGCTAATATATTTAGCTTTTCTTTACATAACGACGATTATTATGGTAATATTAAAATAAACAGCGCAATGATCGCCAATAAAGCTAATTACACATTTTCTAAACTCGGGCCGTTATGCTGAATCAGCTGGTAATTTATTAGCCGAGTGGCCGAGGGAGAAAAAGCGCAAACCCACTTAAATCCTCGAAACGCGAATTAATCTCTGAAAAAATATGGAAACCTCTCTCTCTCTCTCTCTCTCTCTCCCTCGTCGGAGAAACATTAAAATGCAACGTAAAAGTATATCATCCCCGAGCTTGAGCCCATTAAAACGAGAGCGAAAAAAAAGTGAGCCGCGCGGCCGTAAATTCCGTCATTAATTCAGCGTAAAATCCCCGCGGAGAGCCGATCCCCGATGCCGCGGGACGATAAATTACGCAACGCGACGACACGCGGAAGCGCGGCGATCGCTCTCGGTCCTTCCTTCCCCTCGGCTTCATATGTGTTATACGCCTCTATCATAATTGCCGTCGAAATCGCGCAGTTGCAGCGAACAATCGCTCCGGGCGTGTCTCCGCGCGCGATAATAAGTATGCACGCGTGCAAGCGCGCGCGCGCCATTGTGCGCGTCGGTGCGGGCACACACCGGGGCTTTATGGTGATTCGGAGAAAGGTGGAGGAGAAAAAAAATGCCCGCGCGTAGTTACGCTCGCGTCATTGTCACGGCGACGACGGCGGCGGCGGCGGCCCTTTTAAGTGCGTCTATTCTCTCTCTCTCTCTTTCTCTCTTCGTTCCTTCCTTTCCTTCGGACGAAAGTGCCTTTCTTTTTTTTTTTCGAGGAGGTAGGCGGTTTACCGCCTGAATGAGACGTGAATTATTTACGGTGGATATTGTGAGCGCACGAGGAGTTCATTTAAATAATGTATCGACGTGTATGGGGTTTTATGTGGCTATTGAGTGAGAGATTAAGCTTTTTATAATGTTAACTGGGGAGCTTTTATGCGAGGAAAAAGAGAGGTTGTATTGGGTAAATTGAATAATAAGATTTAATTAGCGGGACGATGCTTATTTAATAAATGAAACGTATAAGAAGACGGATTGCCAACTGCTTGCTGCGATTATTAATGGCTCTTTTCTTTTATAATTACAAAGGCCCGCGGTCGCGGCAAAGTAAACAATGTTGCAATTAAAATAAATGCCGATAAATCATGCATGTTACATTCACACCATTACCAAATCATTAAAACATTATTTAAAACTGAAGAAATAAACGTTCGAGGCACCTATACTGCGCAAAATTGACTTTTGGCAAGAGTCGAAGCGCATTTGCAGAGCTCCCAGAAAGGAAGCAGAGTACCCTACGTTTCAATTACTCTCGACGAGCCGATCTTCCAAACCAAACTCCCGCTAGGCCAATAAAAATCCGCCCTATCACGGCTCCCCCCCTCGGCGAATTATCGCACGCGCAGCCTCCGCGCTCGCGCTGCCGGTAACGTTTCCTCACTTTTTTTATCCGCGGCGGTGATCCGGGCAGCGGTGCATACCCAGCCGAACGTTATTCCGCGGAGCGCAATCAATTCTGCCATTTTTCCCTCCCGCAAGAGAGAGAGAGAGAGAAAAAAGGAACTCCCGCGCACGAGATGCAATTCCCCGGGCAGAGCGGCCGGGTCTTTTTACATCGCGGCCGGGGCCTTTTGTTTCGCAGCGATGTTTGCCAGGATGTACACACACACACACACACACACAAACAAAGGCAGCCGAAGCGGCCGCCATTAACGCTCGAATAAAGTAATTGAAAATCCATTTCCCCGGCTGCATTTACGCGGTTCCGCATCGCCGAGGTTGCCCGCTCGCAGTGTGCACCTTCGACATTCAATATAACGCGGAAGATCTCTCTCTCTCCCGCGCGCGCGGGGTTGTAGCGGGGCGATGGAAAAAAAAAGAGAGGAGCTCCAAGGCGGACGAAAAGAACCGGAGCAGCAGAGCAAACAGAACGTTCCCTTGTAGAGAGTCAGTGAACTCGGCCGGGAGCCCGACGCACCGTCGTAACCCTTGATTACGCGCTTGGCAAAGTTAGTCGCGGGCCTTTTCGTGCGCAATACCTCGCGATCGCGTACGACATTTAGCCTATTTAAATTTGGATATTTATTTAACAATACGAGACAATTTGATTTTCCTTTCGCGTATTAAAAACTTTTTGTCTTCGACGCAGCTCCGCGGCGACATATTTTATCACCGACTCCAGACAGATTAATGCAATGAAGCGCCTCGTAAGAATGCAGCCGCGATTACAGGCACCGCCGCGGAGCGATCGACAAATTGCTGGAAAGAAAGCCGCGCGAGTATGACGATAATATAAAGATAAGAACAAATTGCGCCGTCCTCGGCGTACATCACGTCAAATTGTCAATGACGAAAGAAAAAGAACGACCCCGGCAACGCGCCATTAGACGCATAATGACGACGACGACGCCGCGCCGGAAAAAAGCGCCTCCAAGTATCAATTTCGCGCGAGCGATTGAGGTGTTGCAGGACCGTCCTTTATACAGCCGCACCGAATCGCAGAGGTTCTCTCTCTCTCTCTCTCTCGGCGGGCGATCGTTAAAGCTTGTTTATTTATTTGCCGATACGGCAATTGCGCTCTTTTTCTATTTCTCCTAGACGAGTGTGGATATCTTCTCTCGTATGTCTTTGATTCGCGTCTTCTTTTTCCTCGGGGGCTTAAATGCCTGCCGGGCTTTTTCTCATTTTTCTAATTGCTTCTACAAATACAGGTACATCGGAGGCCCGTTAGGTAGCTCGGACTGCCGGAGAATCTCGAGTCTTAACGCGTATTAAACATTTCCATTGCTCATTGAGATTAAAATAGACATTAACGATTTTTCAATCTTTGTGCACAAAAAGCAATCTGTTATTGCGAAACGAAAATCAGAATCTTTCCTCGCGGCCGCGGTATTGCTAAAATTGCTAAAGCAAGCTCGAACAACTTTCGTTCGGCGATTTGCGCTCCCTTTCAAAGCAGGCAACGCGGGGCCCCGGCATTGTAATGACCGAAGTAGCGAGGGCATCGTCATTACCCGGCGCGCGCGCGAGTGCCACGATAGGATCGGTAATAACCGGTCGCGAGGGGGTCGCCTTTATTAAATTACGCGAAATTGTTGCGCTCGCTCGCTCGGCGTAATTCGAGGGAGGATGCGCCGCGTGCGGGCATTCGAATCGCCCGTCCGTCCGTCCGTTCGTCCGCTTGTTACACGCATGCGCGCGCACTCTGCGAGCGAGGCTTTATTTCGCGCGCGCGCGCGCGACGACGACGACGTCCTTGAACTTGACGCGACGAACGAAAGTAAGCGGTGAAAGTGGAGCAGGAATTGCGTCGAGCGCTAAAGCGTCGAAGCTTCTGGAAATTGTGCTTCTTCGGGGGGACAATAAAGCTATTTAGAATGATGCGATGCTGACCGGCAATGAACGTTGATTGATTGTGCAAAAAGATGTATCAGAATTCTCTAAAACGATAATAATCCCGAATGTTCATTTCCAGATTCGACGTAGCGCCGACATACTCAAGGAAGCGTACGAGTGGAGCCGATCTCCGATAAATACCGTGACAAATAAACGAGAGGAAGGCGAGTTTCGCAGAGGCAGGGGGCAGGAAGCCGTATAGTCATCAGCGCGTTGAAGCGCCAGAGCCTAATAAACGGCAAGAAGCAGTGTGGAAAGGCATGCGGCGAGCGACCTTACTTATATAGCTCGCGAGATGGAATCCAGGAGAGGAGGAGATCGACGTCCGTCTCGCACGAGCAGACCTCCTAATAAGCGCGAGCACGACGAGAGCTCAGCCCAAACCACGCGCCGAGCGCGCCTTTTACTCCAGCCGAGTCGGAAACCGATCCGTAGTCATTTGCCTTTTGGGTTTGGGCTGCGCGGGCAATTTCAAACGATCCGAGGTCGAAGGTTGGATGATCGCGGTTTTATTCGGGGGTTCGACAGATTAGGAAGTTAAGATTCGTCCGTTATCTTTAGTGGATTGCATGCTAATATTATTATGGAACTTTTCTCTTTTTTTCTAGAGTGTTTAGAATGCTGAATAAAAATTAGAAATAAAATTAATAGTATTAAGCTAGAATCTACTGCTAAATTTGTATACTTTAATCCGAGGATGAAAATGAAATGTTAAGTAAAATCTACTCGAGTAGATTTTACTTAACGTTGGATGCCAATGGTAGTTTGTACCCGGGGGTAAAATGTGATGCAGATTTTTTGGGAAAATCTCGAATCACGTAAATGTTGTTTTGAATGTTCATTTCGCACGAGAATCAGATATTGAAACAGCGATTACGTATATTTGACATCGATAAACTTTAAACTTTAAATGCTCAAAACCGTATATATATACTAAACCGATATTTAGCCTAGACTAATAAGCGCAGTCATCCAACCTTCCCACAACAATTTCTTGCGGCTATTGTTTCTGGCGGCTGAAGAGCGAAACTTGACGAAGGCAAAGCAAATAATAGAAGAATAAAGCGTGCGTTATGATTATGATTTCTGCAAGAAAAATGGTAAAGAAAAAAAATTGTATGTACTTCGAAGGAGTGTGATGATATGATATAATGATGCTGATGATAATGATGATAATGATAAAGATAACGATGATAATGATGATGATAATGATGATGATGATGATGATGATGAACGTTATCGATGCGCGCGCAAAGACACGAATGCCATATAATGAATAACCAAGTTTTTGTGGTTGTACTTAAGTCATACCTTTATACTTATTAGCTTTTACGGATTTAGCTCTATTTGGATATCGATTGCATTCCCAATTATCGGATTTTCTCTTTAATTGTTATAATTAAAACGCCTATATGTGCTTAGGTGAGTCTGATTAAGGCTGAAGATGTAAGGACGATTATGAAAAGACTTTTTTTCCTATCTGTTTCCCCCCTTCCTTTCTTCCTTCATTCCCTTTCTCTTTGCTTCTTCTTCTTCTTCTTCTCCTCCTCCTTCCGAGTCGCTACGCGTTTTATCGTATCATAATGGATTCTTGACTTTTTCCTGGTTCGCCTCGGAAATGTTACATTGAAATTTTAAAAGCTGCCTCGTCGATGAAATTCAAATTTTAATCATATGCTGCATTTTCATAGGGCTGTAAAAGCGCGGACTTTTATTTGTTTACATTTAAAAGCGATGCACAAAGAATAGTCGAGGAGACTTTATCTCTATTCATGTAAACGATCGCATTTACGATTTTGCTTTGTACAGAACCGATGACTTTTTCGTCTTCATTTGAATAACCAGCTTTGGAGAGACTTTGAACTACGATAGGTCAGTGACTTTGCTAAAGTAGAAAACAAAATTAACAGCCTTTGGCTTGAATTATTGAAAAGTTAAGGATTTCATTATAGCCAGTTAACAGCATTCGTTGCTCCAGCACCATAATAAAGTTGCACATTTGCGGATACGCAAAGCCATATATTTTCTCGACGACATTCCAGCAAAAACGAGAGCGACGATGTATAAAAGCAACGATAAACGCCGAGCGCAGTATATCCGTCACCTTTTTATTCTCACATTTCACGGTACTTTTATAAAGTATTTCGACAGAGGCCCGTACTCAAGATTGAGATATCCGTGTAACTCTCGGGTCTTGGTCTCATTTTTTGTGATTATTACATAGAAACACGACGAGGTTTAATTTAGACTAGGCTAGGCTATATTTTTTAATTTGCGTGATTTATCAGCTACCGCTTTAAATCTGCGCCTCTCGGAAGCTGACGAAAATAATTCACTTCGTTTTTTTTCGTTCCAATGTGATACCGGAGTGGTTTCAAATCATCAAGCAAACGAAACGAATTTACCTTCAGAAAAGAGTGAGCCATAAAAATTGCTGAAAATCATTGAAATTTACGTTCAGCTCTCCGACAGCGCATTTAAGATGTCGTCGCATCGGAAAGGACGCGACGTCCATAGAGAATGTAATTTTTTTTTTTTTTTTTTTTTATCAACTTGGCCGTGCCATTGCGTTTCGTTAAGGGAAGTCGCGACTCGATGTTTATTCAGTTGATTCCGGACAGGGACATAGCCCTTCCGCGCTGTAATTTTCCTCGAGATGAAAGAGACACAATCTTATCCAAGTGGCCTTAGGTGCAATTCTGTCATTAAGAGAGTCTATCGTAGCGACGATTCGATCAATGTTAGAATCTAAAAGCAAAGCTAGCAAAGAAACGAGGATTGAAACGGCGAACGCTGCTCAAGTTCGCTTAGAATCGATTGATCGGCATATTATTAAAAGTAATCATTTTAACCGCGAGGACTTTGCGCATTATCTCTACGTGTAACATATAAGTTTATCTTTCTTTTAGTACGTAAGTTCAGAAGCATAGTTTATATTATTATTACGACGTATACAATTATATCGTACGTATATTACGAGAGAACGTTTCTTTTTTTGTAACGAAGGCACGCGGTCCCCTTTACGATTAAACGAACTCAGCGCGTGATAATCGCTCTTGGCTTAAACACTAGACGAATATTTCGTGTATCGACGTTCTGCAGAAGCTAAATTTTGCCGCGATGACGTGTCGCCAATATTTTTCGTAGTCTGTTTTGTTACTTTTTTTTCCCCCAATACTTCGTTAAGGTTCTTTGCGATACGTGTTTTTCTTCAACTGAATTGTGTTTTTTTTTTCTACACTTACAATATTGCATCTCTTCGTTTTGTGAGCGATTTTCGTTCGGATTATTTTTACTAACACTGTGTTATTGCGGCGAAATGCTCAGGTGTAAGGGTCGAGGACCGTCTGTGCCTTCGAATGCTCGTCAGCACGATTTAATGATTGTAATAACAGCAGCATCCACTTTTGTGATTTCCATAAGCAATTGTTCAGTTTTTTTATACTTTCAGTAATGCTTATCTAGATTAGCTTGTATACCCTAAAGAGTGTTTCAATAAACGACAATGAAATCAAAGATAATTGTGAGTTTTTATTCAATATTCTTTATCCTTTTCACATCCTATATTATTACAGTAATCAAAATCTTTATGGAAAATGTACAAAAAACATATTAAGTTTATTTTCGTTTTTGTTACTACATAAGTCTTTATTGTTATATGTATGTATGCATACATGATGTTGCTTACTTAATTTTACTTTTACATTTTTAATGATTTTTTAAATAAAGAATCATGCTTTAGCAAAATAAAAGTAATTGCAACAAACACTTTTTAAACATTTAAAATTATTTTTATCACAATGTAATCAATATTTTAAGTACCTTAAATTCCATAAAATTATTGTTATTAAAAGTATTTAAAAATAAAACAATTATTATTTAGGTAGACCTATAAATTTATTTATATAATAACAAACATTTAATAATAAATCATATAGCTAACAAAAAATTTCAAAACAGACTTTTTGTTATTATAAATAAAATTATATCAAATGTGCTATTGATGCAACACTAATTTTAAATACAAATAAAAATTTCTGTATATTATCAACGTCATAACAAAAATTCAATAACAAAATATCAACACAAAGAAAGTAAACTCTTTAACCGTATTAATCTTTAAAATATTTAATGTCTTATTTCATTACGTGCAAAAAAATTAATCAATTATCCGTAGTAAATCTATCGATTTTGGTTTTAAAACTTTGCACTGTAATCTTAAAAATATTAAATATTTTTATGATTAAATTGTAACAAAATAGTACGAAAAAAATAACAAACTGTACTAATCAAATAGATTTTTTTTTCAATTTAAATAAAATCTTCGGTCGAAGTAACAGTTGCCTCAATAAGTAATCCAAAGTCAAGTTCCGTAAGACTTGCTATAAAAAATTGAACAAAAATTCAGTTCTAAAAAGTCAATTAGCGATGTACTTAATAAAATTAAGATTTATATATAAATTGTACCTTTGGCTGTAAGCAAATCGAGAAATGTTTCAAGAGGAGAAAGACGATCCGTAGAAGGAAAAGCTGATATTCCTGAAATATCAAAATAAATTGTTATTTAAATAAATAATATATATAATATAAAAAATTTATCGTACCATTGTGATGATGTCGATGTTGCGGAAGTCTACTACGGGACTGACTTAGTTCACCCGACAAAATATTTGCCGAGTGTTCTCTGGCCCTCAGCATAAAGCTCATTGGATGCAACCATTGATTGAGTAAACGCTTAGCACGAGTTCTAGGAAGAAGTGACAGCAGCTCTAATTTTCGCGAGATGTTATTCTTCGTATCATCAATATCTGAAATTATAAATAATTCCAAGTTATTAAATCTTTTACATTCAAAATAAAAATCTTTAATTTAAAAAGTGTATACTAACCAGCCATTATAACTTTAGCAACGTCAACTTGCAATTCAAAAACGGAATGCCTAACATATTGTAAAAACATCTGGTATTTTAACGTTCGATAGCCCAAATAAGTAAAAAACGACATAAATCCTTGAGGAACAGGGAATGCAATACTTTCAGTTGCGTACCGATATCTTTCCAACAATGTAAATAAAAGCCACCGCCTTGAATCTTCCAATTGATCGCTACAAAATTAATTTAAACTATTAAGTAAATATTTTTTTTTTAAATAAGTAATGATAACTTACACAAGGCAAAAGCCTCGTTCCAGTTCAACTCTTGCATCTACATTAGCAGCTTTACAAAGCATTTGGCACAAAAGCCTCGAAGTTTCAAGTTGTGACGCAACGTGTCTAGTTGACATAGCGTGAACTTGCAGAGGTGTACAAGAACCTCGTCGACCTAAACTATTTTGAGTACCATATTTTAACAAATGTACCGAAAGCTCACGCAAGTTTACAGAAACAATGTGTTCCTGCTTTGAAGCTGTGCAACTTTCCATTTCAATAAAAGGTAGAGCCGAATCTCCATATTTATGCCGACTACTCATTAATTCTCCAAGAGTTGCAGTTGTCACCGTAAATCTAAAAATGTTAAAATAAAATTAATTTCGTTTAAAATACTTTTAAAATCCTTAAAAAGAAGTAAAAAGAATACCCTCCACTTGGTGACATGGGTGTACTACATCGCGATAATGCTTCGGGTTGATAGCAAGCTAATGAAACTAGTAGTTTCTCAGCTATGTGACTTGGTTTAAACCGTGGCATTTCATCACTTCTTTTACCAAGCATGTCCCACAATCTAGTCCACAAATCGCTTCGATATGGCACAAGCCTTTGCTGTGGGGACAAAAGCATCACTGAGGTATTCCAAAGCTTTTCGTGACTTAAAGTAACGTTAAAATCATTTATTTTGGCTTCAAAACCGGAACATTCTTCCATCGTGGTAACCGGGACTAGAGCTAACAAAGGTAAAGCGTCTGATAGCAAATTTTTTTGTACTAAAGAATGAGATCCACTGATTAGAAATTCCTGCATTATCTTAACAATGTCCAGAGATCGAGGTTTCTCAGCAATCGCGGATATAAGCTCGGCTACTATTTCAAGGTCATTTTTGTGACATAAAAAGTAATGCAGGATTCCCAATCTAACTTCTGTTGAAATTTCTTTCTTAAATACCTCGATTAAAAAGTTCGTAGGTATTGATAAATAAACTAAATCCAATGTTGGCAAGTCTATTGTAAGAATATTAGTACTGTTACCATTTAAACCTAAGTTTGAATCTGCATTTGCAGAATATTTGCTTTTAAGATCACTAGACTCATTTGGATTACTCAAATTGAGCAGAGGTACAAGGTAGGATGAATGAGAAGGAACATTGGTAAGTGGACCGCTTAGGATATGGCAACAAGGTTGATGATGGAGTCCAATTTCTAATAAATGTGTAAAAAAATCTTGTACAAACACAATCATGTGGTTATCGCCGTATAAAGTAAAAGTAGGCCTCATAAGTTTGGCACGAGTCCAAGGTATTCCAGGTACAACACAATGTATAACACAACTGTGGTGAAGAAGCGTTATAGAGTAAGCAAAATGCACAGTATTTGAATCACTGAGTACAGAATCCAGTACATGTTGGGGTGGTTGCACTGGTCTATATAAGTAATGATGGCACACACAAACAGCACCTTTATAGTCTGAAATTACTATGAGATCTAAGGAACAATCATGTATTCTTAAGGGTATCACATCATCTTCATAAGTACCACAGTTATCAGAATTTGGAGCTTGAGGTAAGTTTAATGGAATGTTTAACTGCAAAAGAATTTATATTCAATTTTATTAGTTATAATTTAGAAAGATTTAACAAAATAATTATTCACATACCACAGTCTCATGTGGAAGGTCATCATGAAATTGTAAACCACTAAGAGTTGGAGAGACACAAGTTGGCTTATGAGTTTTTTCAATAGCATCTTCGGAAAAAACACTGCTTGGTGCTTTACGATGGTGTATATGATAAAGTACTTGATTTGTTGCATCCCATTGAGCCCATATAAAAGTTTTAACTAATGTTTCTGTTTTTAATTCACTAACTGTGTGGGGATCTTTATCAGTATCAAATAAAATTGTATACATTTGAACATCTGCAATTTGTAATTTAAAATTTTAAAAATAGCTTTGAAATATTTTTAAATTTATATAAATTATAAACTTGAACTTACATTCTTGATGAACTAAAACTAAAAGTTTGTCTAATGTTTGCGAACATTTTTCTTTATACAAAAATTGTATTCTAACTTGTTTCAATTTTTGACTTTCTAAAGTATGAATTTTTGTTTCTTCAGTCTTAAATTCAATTACATAAGCTTGATAATATTCAAGCTCTGCATTTGAACCATGTTCATGGTTAGATTTAGTTTCATTATCTGATTCTGGCTTCTCAAAGTTTTCTGGCAAATCAGCTTCATCCTTCTTTGGATTTAAATTTAATTTTTGTTTTATCACATATCCAAGTAATGAATGACATTGATTTATTGTAGCTTGAATAAGATTAAGTACTTTTGAAAATCTGTGTAAAACCTATAAAATATCAAGTATTAAATATCTAATTTAAGATTAAACTGAGTATAAATAACAGGTATATGTACTTGTAAATTATCTTTAGCTCGGTCGTAACGACCAATCACAGAATACGAGTTATCATCTACTTCCAAAGACACATTTTCTACCCATCCGAGCAGCAAAGAACCATCTTTCTCTTGACCAAGTAGTTTCCATTGCACCGCTGTAAAAGAATTAAAACATTACTATTTCAAAACATCCAGTCAATAATTCTAAAATAAATACTATCACTAATTTCTCCATAAAAGTAACTATAAATACATCTACAAATAATACTATCCAACTACTTATTTATATTCTGATAAAGAAAATAAAAAACAAGATAATAACAATGTCCAACACAGACCTCTCCTATAAAAATAATCAATAATCGCTTTAGAATAACCTGCTTTGCGAGTACAATCTAATCAAACAAATCTCCAAACACCTAGGTTATCTGCGATACAGTTGTCGAAAATTGCAAGTTTACCTACCTTTGCTGGCCCGTTCACCAAGAAGTAAACACAACTTGGCAGCTAAATTTTCTTCCATCTCCTCTCTTGTCGTCTGCCACCTACGCCTCCAACGCCATCAGCTGCTATAAAGCACACGGTATTGTGTTTTTTCACTTAGAAAGTTTGCAGAGCGCGTGCGCAATCCAAGTTAATCTTGGCGCTCAATTCAATTTTATAAATACAAGAATATAGGTTAGAATAACAAATTCGTAAAAAATTTCCATTGCTTTAAAAAAGGGACAGGAGATAAATTAAAGTAACATTTTTTAGATATTATTAAAGAGGAAACGTAAAAAATGTGGTCCTCTTATCACTGATTACACTTTTTAAATCTAATCTTTTATCGCGCACGCGTATGAATTTGATCACCATTAATTAATTAGCTTGCGCGCGCTTCAAGTGCTCCAACTGCGCATGTTCTTATAAGAAAGGTATCATTAACGTGATAAATTAACCTGAAAGACAATAAATAACAAAAGGAAATCTATAAAGTTACAAACTGTTGCTTCTGCTTTTATATGTACACACTCAAATTTGTATAAAAATTAAATTAAATTTTTTAGCATAAAATGACATTTCGAGACATTTCTAGTATAATTAATAGTCTTTTGCAAAAATATTGATGGTCATAGTGATTTTCATTTAAACTTTTCTGCAGCTGTTTTAATGATAAAATGGAAAATAAGACGCAAATAAATATTGCGAAACGTATTTCTACATAAATGATTGATAGACGCATCCGTCGAATACTAAATTAGCACCGTCATCTTACATAACAACCAATGAAATTAAAACAATGCAGCATCTTCTTTTTATTATTGCACTTGTGACCGTTCAAAGATGATAATTCAAATATTATCTTTTCATCTTGAATTTTTCATATCTTTTACGAATTCATCAGCAACAGATAGATCTAGCTGCACAATCGTCTAACCTCAAAGTATCTAGATAACCAAAATATCTGCAGTGAGATTCTGTGCGCCCTCCCTCCTCCGAGTGTCTTCCAGTCGCGAGCGACTCGCGCGGCTGCGGATTTTCGTGTCGTCGTTCGTTCAAAAGTCGTCGTCCCTGACGAGAAAAGAATAAGTACGAGAGGAAAGAAAAGGCGGCCGCTCGCGCAACGCACACCGTCATCTTCGCCTTTTGGAGCTTAACGCGCCTTGTTGCAGTGCGCATTTCGCAAACGGCGGTGTCAGTCAACGAGGCGAAGAAAGAAGAATCTCCAAGTGCGCATTTCCTCTCTTCGGGGTGTGCTCTTTTTCGTGAGATATATCTGCGCATCGGTGTGCGTAGTCACCCTCTTTGCGCTGAGTATAAGGGAGAGGGAGAGTGAGTCTGGGATAGTGAAAAAAAAAGCGCGCGCGCGCGAGAGAGGAGCCCTTAGGTGGTTGTTTAGCTGCTCTTGCGCGCGTGTAGAACGGAGGGTACGCGTGTGTTTAACGATCCGAGGGAGAGAACACGGCAGACCAGACGGAGGGAAAGCGGGAAGCTTGCGCTCTCTCTGTCGGCTATCTTGTATCAGCGGGGAGAGAAGGAATAGGCTCGGCGAATATCGAAATTCGATCGCGGCTGCGACCTCTCGCACAGGTATGTGTTCGTGCATCATTGTACTTCCTACGCGTATATTTTTATCCTTTGGTATCTGTGACCGACATAACGAAACCAATAGGAATGCCAATACAACTTTTCCCTCTTTCTTTTGCATTATTTCCACTCGTGTGCATCACAGACTGGGGGCTTTCTTTTTTTAGCAAACGAGCTTTGGGGGAGACAGGAGAGGAATGGGAGGTGAATCCTTGAAATGCCGTAAGGAGGATCTGATACGATCCAGCCTCTAAGGAGAAGCAGCTCGGCGTCCTCGTCGTCGGCGGGGCTCAAGCAAGCCGATATCCCCTCTGGTCTGCGCTCACGTCGGGGATGTCGGAGCGGTTCGACTCAGTCGTCGCACCATCGACCGCGCTCAGTATCGCCGAGAAGATCGTCCTGTCAGCAGCAGCAGCTCACGGTTCGTTGTAAACAAATTATTTCTTCTGCTGGATCTACTTTTTTAATTGTAAAATTTTTAAATAGCAATTTTGGATTTACTGATATTGGTCCAGAAATTGCCTTATCTGTTTTTAATTCTTCTAGAATATTTATGAAGATTTATTCATCTTAATTTTTCATACATAATAACTACTTATTTTATTTTAAGTTTTCAGTATATAATTACAAAAATTTTAAATTATAGCCACAACAGCAGCGGAAGCTACAACAGACCTGGGAGATGTCTTACAGCGATGGCGGCGGCAGTGGACGTTCCTCACGTAAAGGCAGTAGATCTCCCAAGAAGCTTCGCGTGACAAAGTCTGAAAATAGTGACAAGACAGTGACGACTGTTAGTTACGGACATCATCATCACCATCATCACCACCATAGATCCCTCGAAGGCCAGAGCTCTTCTGTGCACAAGAGGAATCTTTATATTGTTTCCTTTCCGTTAATACTTTTGTTCAACATTCTTAGAACAATTATTTATCAGTTGTACATAATTTTTAAATACATTTATGCCTCAACCTCGCATTTAATATATAGAAGGCATTCCAGTAGGAATAACTGTCAACTAGAAATAGTAGTTGATAAAGAAGTTGTTAATAACGGTCATAAAAGAGACTTTGAAGAGATGTCACACACCACTAGAAGACCACCAGGGCCTGGCCCTGGAGATCCCCTCTTAGCAAAACAAAAGCACCATCATCGTAGAGCTTTTGAATACATTAGCAAAGCCTTGAAAATTGATGAGGAAAATGAAGGTGAGTTTTATTACACGTGATTGATTTTCTTTTATTTGTAAATTGCACAGATTTGCAAAAATTAACATTGTAGTAAAGAGGTTCTATGTAGTCATAGAAATTTTAATTGTCTTACATAAACTTTTAATGATTTGAATAATTTCTTCATTAAACTTAATATGGTTGTCTTAATTTAACTTACTTCATTATAATACTCATTGTACTCTCAATTAGTGCCCAAAAGTGAATTTATAATAAAGATTAAACCGTACAGTAGATGGTAAATGTACAATTCTTTGGCAAGGTCACCAAGTGCATTTTCCATATATGGTACTGAAATGAAGTTGTCTCTCCTTTCAGGTGTGATGAAAACTTTCAAAAACAAAGACTTGTAAGGATTTTTTCTTGTGGTTTCAGGGCATAAGGAAATGGCTATTGAACTATACAAAAAAGGCATTGATGAGTTGGAGAAGGGTATAGCAGTAGAATGCAATGGAGGTCGAGGAGAAGTTTGGGAAAGAGCACAAAGACTCAATGATAAAATGAAGACTAATTTGGCAATGGCCAAGGACAGGCTTGACTTCCTTGGTAAGTTAATAATTTAACTGCTTGTATCATTTAGTATTAAAAAAGTACAAATATTACCTGAGAACTGTACTGTAGATTTGTAGCCTTGTAAAATGAAATTTATATTATTCTAGATTTGGTTGTATTTAGAGATTAAATAGACTACAGTACAGTAGATTGTATCAATAATTTGCATGCTCTAAGTAATTTCAGAGCAAATTAAAGTGCGGATCTCAGGAAGAACAATAAATGATTAATGTTTAGGCTGTTTTGTTTATAATGCGTGAATCGATGTGATACGCATGTCAGTTCTTTGTGAAAATCTTTCTATCAACTTCATTTTCAATTTGGACTTTACATCTCAATGTTTTTTCTTTCTTTCTTTTTAATTATTTTTAAAGTAAACGTTACATTTTTATACATGTTGGCATTGTATTTGTGCATTGCAAATTCTTGCTGCAGTTCAATGTTAATACGAATTTTCTTCTACTTGCATTAAAAGAGTGCCTACTAACATGATGGTCGTAAAATTGAATAAGTTTTTTTAACAGAAATGGAAAATGGTAATTCACATACAATCATATTAAAAAGTAACTTACTATTTAAAGATAAAAGTTAATGACCACCATGTTTTACAATTTTAAGTTAGTGTTCCACGCGGCATGGCAGAGAATGTTTTTTTTTTCATTTATTTTGTAGCAAGTGTATGTGCGCTGAAAAATCTGGAAATCATCGAAGATGAAAAGCAGATTGTTGCCCCAAAGAAAAACGATGCCGAGCAAGCGCAGCAACGCGACAAAGCGGATAAATCCCTGAGGCATCGTCGCAATAATGCGCAAACCATAATGACGAACTCGCAGACCCACTCGGACGCGAATCACAGTCAGAAAACAAAAAACAATGCACAAACAAACGTTCAAAGTACGTATAAGCAGATTTCCAGACCCAATCTGCAGTATGCGCGTACAATTAAGACTAACCCAACTCGTGTGTCTGAAGGTATTGTATATTTTTTTTTCTTTTTTTTTTTTATTCAAGAGATCGCTTGTATATAACTCGAACATGTGTATACTTCGATCTAATACTTTATTATTTAGCTTATTAATATTTGCTTATTGTATGTACATTTGTTGTTTATCAATGGCACTCTTGGTAATTTTTGCATTGTAAATGTAGTTTTCGATTTATTTCATTATTTCTTTCACGTATTTTAATTTAAACAATTAGCACTTTTCTATTAATAATGTAACATTAAAGTATATAATCCAAAAAGTTGAAAATTTTTCAAGATTAATTTTAAATTAATAAAGCAAACACAAAAAATCGTACTTTGATAAATTTCACTCATTTGCATTTTATTGTTCTACAATTGTAATTTCACTAGTAGGTTCGTGTTTACGAGTCTCTTGACATTTCAGATAGGATTTTTATCACAAGAATTTTATTACACGAAATCGCGCAGGAAATAAAAGTGAATGGTCATTACCTATATCTGTATAATTTAATTTCTGTACCCATTTTACTTATACATACATACGTATATTTTTATACTTAATTTCATGCAATAAAGCAAGGAGTCACCTTTAATATTAAAAGTCGAGCATTAGAACAGTGCAATATTTCACGCTTAAGGAAGCATGGGGTAAAAACGGGGACACGAAGTAAAATGAGATTCGCCTTTTATATATCTGAAAATATTACATTAGAGTTTACTTTTTCCTAGAAAATTTTTAATTAGAAAAGATGATAAATATTTATATAAATTATAATTTTTTTACTAAAGAAAGTGAAACAATATGTTATGTAATTAAATGTTTGATTTTATATTAAAAATGTGCAAATAAATTTTCAGCGAAAAAAGAAAAATTTTTATAATATTTTTATGCGTTTAAAAATGAATCACTACGTCACGGTTTTTTGTAGAATGGATATTGATAACAGCGCATGTCAGTTAACTTCTATAGATTTTCGCGTCAAAGACGTCGACAGCTATTCTTCTGCTCTGCAGCTATTGTTCCGAAGCTTATAGGCATTCACGGATGTACAGTAGTAAATTAGAGCCGAGTTTTTCAATATCATATTTTTTTTCTAGTAAAGAAACATATCCTGAACAAAAGTTTTTAATTTGATTGTAAAATTTTTATGTAAATAAAATTTCTGTTTTACTAAAGCGTGACATGTTATTTGATCCGCTGTAAGCTTATACCCGAATGCATAATGCATAAGATTATGGTATGGATTATTTAATTCAATTTATTCCCCTTACATATTTATGCAAGGCTTCAAAAATTGATAAATATAATAACGACATTGCAAATGCTTAAATAGCTTTTAATTTAAAAGAACCATTAATTCGTGTTCTCGTTTTCTTTTTACATTTTTCATTTCTTCGAACCCACAAAACACTTCTGATTAGCAGAAGAAGAAGTAGCGTTGACTTAATATTTCACTTTATCTTCTTTCAGCCTCAGGGCGCAAATTTCCAGTGCCTGGTAAGCGGATAACCGGAAGCGTAATCAACAAAAGTCAAACTCTTCCACGAAGTATGGGTCGTTCGCCGCCAGTTCTTCCGTGTCATCGGCCCGCATTGATCAAGCCGTCATTGACACCACCTTCGGTGAAGAGGCAGCTATCGGTGCCCGGCAACGAGTCGCCATTGCGCCGACGACCAACGACCCCGAATAGCAGTGCCGGTAGCGCGGCTAATAGTAATAAAGGTACACCTGTAAGAAAGCTGCCTCAAATGAAGGGAGTCGAGCCGAAACTCGCGCAAGTCATCTTAGATGAGATAATGGAGGGAGGAGCACCGGTACTGTGGGATGATATAGCTGGGCAAGAGGTTTGTTTACTTATTTTTACGAGAAACTGCTTTTAATTTGAGTTTCTAGAGTTTCGATTTAAATACCCTGAGGAATTTTTCTTTCGTGGAACGTAGAGTTGTAGCTTAAATTTCCAAATAATACTATAACGTCAAATCTGTAAATGTATTTACTATTCTTATTTACAGACTGCTAAGCAGGCCTTGCAGGAAATGGTGATTTTACCATCAATACGCCCAGAATTGTTCACTGGTTTACGTACTCCAGCAAGAGGATTGTTGTTGTTTGGTCCTCCAGGCAATGGTAAAACTTTATTGGCACGTGCCGTTGCTACACAATGCAACGCTACTTTTTTCTCAATATCCGCAGCTAGTCTGACGTCCAAGTACGTCGGTGAAGGGGAGAAACTTGTTAGAGCTCTCTTTGCAATTGCCAGAGAACTACAACCTTCTGTAATTTTTATCGATGAAGTCGATTCCTTACTCAGCGAGCGTAAAGATAATGAACACGAAGCCTCTAGGTATGCTTAAAATAGTTTTCTTCGATGATGTAACTTCGATAATTTATTGATCAAACTTCTTAAATCAATTTTAAATATAACACATTTGCAGACGGTTGAAAACAGAATTTTTAGTAGAATTTGATGGTCTTCCGAGCAATCCTGAAGAAAGGATTTTAGTAATGGCAGCAACTAATCGACCGCAAGAACTCGATGAAGCGGCCTTAAGAAGATTTTCTAAAAGGGTTTACGTTACATTGCCCGATTATCAGACGAGAGTTACTTTGTTAAAACGTTTGCTGGCGAAACACAATGATCCCTTGTCAGAAGAAGAATTGAATCAGATGTCAATATTAACAGACGGTTACTCAGGCAGTGATTTAACTGGATTAGCTAAGGATGCCGCTCTAGGTCCGATTAGGGGTAAGCTACATGAAAAACTGGTGTAAATAAATCGGTAAAGAGAAGTTGTAAATTAAAAATTTTCATTTTATGATTGCAGAACTTAACATGGACCAAGTAAAAGATTTGTCTTTGAATTCAATGCGTAATATAACACAGCAAGATTTTATTGATTCTTTAAAAAGGATTCGCAAATCCGTTTCGCCAGGAAGTCTGGCTGCCTACGAAAAATGGAGTCACGAATATGGCGATGTGAGCCTTTGATCAAAAAATATAAGTGAGAATAATAACAGGTTAGTTACCGCGTAGCGTGCACAATTTTTAAAGCGAAAAAAAAAATGAAACCAATTGTAAGTCGTAATCATATTGCTGCTGGTGGGGGTACCAGAAGTATTTTAAAACCATAAAAATTTCCCCGTGCTTTCATATTTTTCGAGTTGAAAAAAAAACCGATAAAACACGCGCAAGTAGTAACACATTTAGGAATTAAGAGGTAAAAATTAAATTGTAAAAAAATGAATTTCGATCTTGGAGACTTCATAAAGCACGGTAAACCAGCAAATAAAACGAGATTACAAATGAAACCTTGCACGTCCATTTGAGATAATAAGTAAATCGTAAAGGAAAATGCTAATAGACACTTAACAGCAGCAAACGTTTTCGCTAGTTTTTGGTAAAAGCCTTCACGTAGGACGTGTAGTGAAGTTAATGTGATTTTTCGCAAGGCAACGCACGAGAACAAAATACCCGTATGTAGTAGTTTTACTCGTGATTACAAAGTGACAGGCTTATCAGATTCGATGCATGGTTCTATGAAACAACGAATCGCATGAGATGTATTGGGACGGATGATTTATTATTATGAACAAAAAATAGGACGCGATCACTTGCAAGGTATTTTTTATTCAGTATATTATAATATCGTTGTTATGATAATCAAATGCGATGACGAGTGTCCGAATACCAATACCGGAATTTTAAATGCCATATAATCACATCGCAATTGATGAAAGTGTGTACTTAATGAGAATGCATCTGTCCAGCAGATGTGTTTTTTATCAATCTAATTATAATAACTAGTCTTGAAATATTTAATGACCATTAGTATCTGGACTGGACAACTTTATTTACTTTGAAATCAGTAATCAGTTATAGATTAATTGAGCAATATTTTTGTAAAAATAATTTTTTTGAATATACATAAAATAGAATATTACATAATATTTTATCCTACAAATAGTTTAATTTTTTTTATTATAAGCAAATATTATAATATGCAATAGAAGTGATGATTTAAGCTTATTCATCCTTACTGCTTATGACTTTGTTTGCTTTAGAATTTACTACAAAATTAAGACAGTTTTACCCTAGTTTCTGTTAAATATACCGATTTAAACAGTAAATAATAAATTAATTTTGATAAAATTAATAGTAATCATAATATTTTAAACGGACAAAAGGCCTGCTTCAAAGTAAAGAAAGGTGTCCATATCTGATTAGCATACACCGACTTCGCAAACTTTGAATCCTGCATTCCGAAATAATTAGTTAGTTATTTAACAAGTTATATATTATTGTTGGTATTTATTAATTTATTTGTACAGTTTAGAGATTGGACTCTATTAGATTACGAATAAGTTTTTGCCAAACTGCGGTGCATATTACAAGTTGCCATAATTCTTTTCATCTGTAGAAATAAAAACTTTAAAACGGGTACTCAGTAACTCTTGATAAAAAAAAATTGTTTTACACGTACTTGCCGTTCGTGCAAAAAAACTACTTCTACCTATATCCACTTTACAAAAATTTTTACAGTACCCTAATAGTTTGTAAGCATCGTGATGTCTACTCTGCGCATGTGATAAGGGGGTGATATATGTAAAATTTGACAATTATTTGGTTATAAGCCGTCAGGGAATCGTCTGTTTGATGTTAAAAATGTTTAAAGTTTTCATGCTTCGTCTGTGAATTTTTGTGAATTGTTAACTAAGATTGAAAAAATGAAAATTGTGAAACAAAAATGAAGTACAAAAGACATGAATGGTTAAAAATGTGAGACGGTGGTACTCGCTGATAAAAAATTATTTAGTTACTTTAATGATCTCTTTTCGAGCGATCAGAGGTTTTTCCTCCTTGTTCTTTTTTTTTTTTTTTTTTAAGTAATTGTATGAACACTTGCATCGTGACTGCTTTCTTCTTTTGTAAATTTTGTAATAAATATTTCGCTAAGAACGCATAATATAAATGTACTTTCGAAAAATGCGTACATCATTGCCTATAAATTTTTATATGTACAGGGTACGAAATTGAGAGAATAAAAAAACTATCATTTTATAAGCCAGCGCAATTCACGTTGATTAAACTAAAAATTATCTAACAGATAAAAAGAATAAGTAATGCAACGTGTTAAAGCAGAGACACACTCGTGCTGTCTAGCCTTCCAATCATAAAACAGTTCTGCCTTGATCCAATTATTTTGCTACTTTTATAAATATAATTCATAGCAATAATAAGGGTTATTAAAAAAATGCGCAAAAGAATCATGTTACCAGTGAATATTAATCGAGATATAAAAAACTATGCGAAGCATTAAATATCCTGTGAACTTCCTTCGATATACTTCGAAATAAAATTGATCGAATACTCGTGTCCCTGTTGTTTATATCCGATTTGTATTAAAAACTAAATGTTCGAAACTAAGAATCCGAAAAATTCAATTGTATTTTGTAAATTTATGTGGTGCGATTCAAGTGAAAATAATTATTGTATTCATTTGCATTTCAATTTGAAGTATGAGACGTCTTTCAACATTATATGTGTGGCAATCGTTAGAAAACGGAGTAGAGATGCTCTCGAATGTGTTGGCCGAAAAACATGTACTATTGTAGTATTTTATCTAGATTATAGCGATAATTACAATTTTCGAGACTTTAATTAATTAACGCTCGCCGATGAAGGTGGAGTTGGATCCTCTTTATCAATTGACTAATACGAAAATTTGCTTGAGGCATGTAAACTGTAACAAATTGTATTATTCGATTGCTCGATACATAAATTGTATATACACACTCACAAAAATGAGTTTTATTACTTGAAGTTTCTTATGCTTCCTATTTTCATTTTCCAATTTAAATATGTAAAAGATCTAGTTAATTTCTTTCGTTGTCATTCACAGATCACAATCAAATAAGTGTTCTTAATTTAATCCTTAAATTATTAGAAAAATGAAAAGGCTTGAAAAATATATACGTGAACAATAAACCATAAATGTATTTTAAATATTTATTCCTTTTTTTCATTCAAAGGACAATTTGTTTTTATTATAAGATAACATTATCCTAAGCATTGTCGAGGGTCTTGCGCCCTGCCGTACCTAAATTAATCTGTATATAACATTCCTCACTTCCGTCAAATTACTGAATTATATTTTAGTCAGTGCTCACTTCTTATATCAATTATTTCATACAACATTTTTCTCACTCGACATACTTTGCTCTGCATTACGTTTCATCAAATTATACAAATTTGAATTTTAATCATACTATTTTTTACATTTGCTTTGTCACCAACTTTTTTTTTAATGAATTGGTGCAGTTGATTTTTTATCACCAGTGGCTTAACTCAATTTCATTTTTTTTTAAATTTTTTTATTATTTGATCAAAAAATTAAAATTATGTAGGAAATAAGAAATTTAGAATAAAAAAAACTAAGTACATGGCGTCAAATGGTAAAGGAATCTAGAAAATTGCAAGTATTACTGTACAATGTTTTGCAAATTGTTATTAAGGAAGACATTTGATCAAATGATTATTAAATAAAATTTTGATTTTCTAATATATTTTTTCTATACACAGAAATCTTTAAATTAGATATATTTAAACTAAACACAGTATGTTAAGCTTCGTTTATTGCCTTGTTGATTAATATAAAGGACTTCTTGCACCATTGCATCAAACGAGGCAGTTGCAGACTGTTAAATATAATTTATAAATTTAGCATTTTACTTTTTTTTATTTATAATATTTTATAAAAAATCGTTGATTTAAATAGCCGCCCAGCCACTGGCGACAATAATAGCAAAGCAAAAGTAAGTTCGTTCACGCAATCATTGTTAGTCATTGCGTTTGACGAGGGCCCTGCATACGTGTCCCAGCGTGCTTCCAAAAATTCTAGCTACATCACAGGCATTGTGTTTAGCTATTGTTTTCTCTACCTTCTCCTAAGCTTCGGTATTCACCACAATTGGATTTATAAAAATTCCAATTATGATTTTCAAGCACGCAAGTTGAATACATTTAACACGACTGAACTAAGAAACATTGGCATTTGAAAAAGGTGACAAGAGGAAAAAGAGGGGGCAGGGAACAAAGAAAAAGAGAAAAAATATTAAAAAATACAACAATCATTATCATCGTACATACTGTTATACGACGCACGACGAATGCAGGGCTCTTCAGGGACCTCGAAAATAGATTTGAATATATACCGCCTTAATTTTTTTTCTTACTTTTAACCGCTTTTTTAAATCATTGTGAACATTCTACCTATTTTCTACAATCATAGCCGCTATTTATTAGCAAAACAAAAACAATCTCTAACTCTCTTTTTTCTTCATAAATCTAAAAAAGGTGTAAATCGCTCTCTAATTCGATAAGGACATTCATCCAGATTTTTATGAGTTTTTACTGTGTCAAATAATGTACAAATATAGTTATATGTATACATTTGTGTGATTGTGTGTATGTGTGTAACGATTGTAAAACTGAGAACTTGTAAATCCTACAATCGAAGATGGCCGGTATATATTGCTTTATTTTCGAGGTAATCCCATGTCAAGTTTTGCGTACAGAACTTTCAGTTGTCACAAGTTTTGTTGTTGTTTTTTTTGCTTTTTTAATTTTTTATAAATTGTTGATTATCCCGTTTCATTGCGTGGGATACTGTGGTGGCATGGTGTAAGTTACCATAGGTTGCTGTCCTGGTGGAAGAGGCGCTGCAGGTGTTGGCGGCGCCGTGGCTCCCTGAGCTGGCTGCCATGTACCTGCTGCTGGCGTGGGCATTCGCATGCTGTTCATGTACTGAGCTTGTTGTTGACCATAATATTGGCCGTAGTACTGGGCGGGTTGAAGAAACTGACCCTGCATTTGTGGATACCCTTGAGGATACCAATAGCTCATCTGTTGGCCATAACCATAAGCATATTGTTGGCCAGCAGTAATCTACAAAATAGTAGTAAAACAATGAATGGCTACAAATAATTAAAATAATTGCTGTAATATTTTAAAGAAAATTATGAAAGTCAATATAAATGTATTATATATTCAACCTTTTTGTTTTAACTTAAATTTATTTTTCTTAAATAATAATAATAATAATAATAATAATAATAATAATAATAATAATAATAATTAATAAATAAAAACAAATGCTAACCTGCTGGGCTTGTTGATTCGCATTTGGTCCAACACTATTTGGATCACCATTCTCCTTACCCCAAAAACATTTAACAACACTTCCATTTATTTCTGTGTTGTGTGTTCTTTCTATGGCATGCGTGGCTGCTTCTTTTGTAGTAAATTTGATAAAAGCATAACCCTTATCTTTGAATACTCTAATATCTTGTATAGTTCCAAAAGGCTGGAAAGTTGTTTTAATCAATTCTTCTGTTATCCCATTTGTAAATCCTCCACAGTAGACAGTGCAATTGGTTGGACTGCTTTGGTTATATACCTACAATTTAAAAGATAAAAAATAAACAAAATAAATTATAACAAATAATTTAAAAAAAATTGTTTTGATACTGTAAATCTTTCTTTAATCTTTCTTTAAATATTTAAAAAATTAAACATTCATGTTAGAAAGTAAAAATGAAATAAAAACTATTTTTATTAAATTATTAGCAAATAAAAAAATACATGACATTTTTTTTATTTATTACTTTTTTAATCAAATTCAAATTTTTGAAACTTTTAAAATAAAAAATTATGCAAAAATAAAAAAAAATGTAATAAGTAATCATTAAAAACAAAACAGTAAATAGAAGCTAAAATTTGTTAAGTTATCTTTCTGTTCGTAAACAAATAAAAATGTTTTTTTTAATACTTAATAATTTCATGTTTCATAAAACATTAAATAGTTAACTATTTTTATAAAAATCATAAAGAATGTTTCTTTTGTTTTTAAATTTCATAATCAATTTTTGTGAAGCATTGTGTTAAACTTATACATCCTCAGGGATATAAATATAAATAATTCAATGTCTTTTAATAAAATATTTCATAAGTTTGTAAAATAAAATCATTTTTAATAATTTTTTGATCCATGAAGATTTATAGATTCAAATATTTTCAACAAAAAACATTAAAAGCTGAACGTGTAGGCTAGAGTTTTTTTGTTTGGGATAGAAAAGGAGTTAATATTTAAACAAAATAATTGTTTAAATATTAAAACTTGTTTAATTTAACTTAAAATTGTATCACTATCTCCTTTTGTAAAACGAACAAACAAAACTCAAAATGTAACACATTCTGAACAGGTGTTTTTGTACCAAAACAATTCTAACTGCTAAAAGTAACGAAAGTACTTGAAAAACAAAAAAACATCTGTTCTGCGAAATAAAAAAGCACAAAGTATTTGAATTTTATTATAAGAAATTTAGTAAGTCAGAATTTAGACTCTCCAATTTCAAGCAGACGTTGACTTGCCATTGTCCTTGGAACTCCGAAGAGTCTCCAAAAGCTGTCACTGTCAACGTCCAAGCATGAAATAAGAGCATCCTCAAAAGTGATTATTTTGTGATTTTAACCCGAACAAACCCATCGTACAAGAGGAATCTTTGCGAAGGGAAGCAGTCGATGCCCATAATCGCCAGACTCTCTTTCTCTTTTCATCATCTCGTCATCAGCCAACGTACCTCCTCGTAGTTGGGTTTGCTGTTTGCTGTTCGTGGCCTCTCTGACCTCGGAGGTGGTGGCTTCCTCGTGGACCAGTTCGTTCTAATGCTGCGTGATCCTAACCACTGGCCATTCATCGCGGCAATCGCCGCCTCGGCGTCGCTTTTCTTCACAAATGAAACAAAGGCATAACCCTTACTCTTGAGGGTCTGGGGATCGCGCACGATTCTGCAATTACTAATTTCGCCAAAGGGCGTGAAGGCTTCTCTGAGCGTCTGCGTCTCGATCTCGGGCGACAGGTCGCCGACGAATATGTGATGGTGGTTGCTCGTGTCGAGCTTGGGTTGGTTGCCGGGACTCGTGGCCCAGTTAACCTTCATCTCCTTGTTGAGGAAGACGCGCTTGTTCATGGCGGCAAGAGCCGTCGCCGCGCAAGTATGATTCGTAAACTCGACGAAGGCGTATGGGTCGTTACCGGCCTCCCTAATGATCTTGCATCCCTTAACCTGTCCGATCTGGGAGAAGAGGGCACACAGCAGATCTTCGGATACGGTGACGTCGAGGTTGCCCACGTACAGCGTACGCGGGTTACTCTCCTCGCTCAAGCTCATGGCACTGGGCTAGTCGCGGTAGCTGGCGCAAGCACTGCCTCTGCCCTACTCAAAATCGTAGTCGCAGCAGTGTCTCTGTGTCCCTCCGAGTGCAGCACTGACCGACCTAACGACTACTACGTGAGCGCGCCGCCTCGCTCTGTCTCGCTCGCTCTTCTCTCTCCGTCGCTCTCACGCGTCCGCCACTCGCGAGCTGCGCTTACCTCGTCGTCGGGAGAGCGCCCTAGGCCCGTTCCTTCCGGATGCGAGAGAGAGAGGAAGACCGCGCAAGCTCGCCGTCCGTCCCCGCAACTCTGCTCTTCGCTCGCTCACGCTGCTGCTGCTCTAGCGTGCGTACGCCGCGTCGCTCTGTCTCTCTCTCTATAGTCTGTCTCTGTCTGCCCTGGCCGGCAAGTAGCGACGACGACGGTGGCGGCCACCTTTTTCTAGAGCTGAACCCGGGCTCCACTGCCCGAAACAGGAGCCTAAGGAGATGATGCTCACTGTGAACTGTCGCTTCGACTGGTGAACATTGAAGTGCACGAGAGTCTTCTTAGTCACTTTTTTGCTGGCAGCTTGCGGCTAGCCTCTGTCCGTCGTCCGTCCTTCTCTCTCTCTCTCTCTGCGCCGTTGTGAATCGGCCTCTTGCTCCTCTCTGACTCTCTCGCTCTCCCTCTCTCCCAGTAGTGCGCACCCTCGTGTGTATATTGCCGTACTATGTAGCGTACACAGTCCGGCCGTCCTGCGGGCTGCGAGGGCCTGGGCCGAGTTTACGCATGCGTGGGAGGCCTGTACCCGTATTCGCCTGCAGCACACCGTCCAATAACGGCCGACCTAGAGAGAAAACGCGCTTTGTAAATGCGAAATGTCCTACGATGCCAGCGCTGCTACACCCTTGCAGCTCGCAGCTCTGACATACAAATATAATAAAATGGCCGACTCGCACAATAATACGAGCACCAAAGCTCTCAGCTGCCTATGTGTGGGTGCTGAACGACACTTTCCGCTAGAGCTGCCTCCGCTGCTAATCGCCGTCGGTTCTACATAGGAATAGCGGATGCCACGCGTGAAATTCGTATCGAGCAATGTCATTGCGTGCGTCCGCCGTTTTTAATTTTTCTCCCTTTCGTCATGACACGAGAGTCTCTTTCTCTGGCGCGTCTGCTATTTTCCGCTCTCTCTCTCTCTCTCTCTCTGTCTCTCTTTCGCATTTACGTAATACGTGTGTTTTTGTTTTTGCAACTACTAAGCTTATGGCGGAGCCGAGCGATTTTCCCGAATATACAAATGAAATCGGCGCAGGGCTTCCGCTTATTTTTAATTATATGTAGATTGTAAGGCGGAAGTTGATAGTTTTCTCACTTTCCGGTTTTTTTGGAAGTTACGTCATAGCGTTAGTTTTCCTCCCTCCCTCATTTTTACTCTTAAAGTCTCGATTAATTTGAACCTATTAGGAAGCCGAAACAGCTACTAGTTTAAAGCGCACCTTTGCACGCGCATGACACACGTTTATTTTGCACTACGTACGTCAATTATTACATTTTTACTATTTTTTTATCATGTTCTCCTGACCTACGTTACCGATAAATTTAGTATTTGAAAATTATTTTCTTCATATTATTTTTCGTTTTTGCGTTTTCAACGTTACAAAACGCGTGAAAATGACAGCTAGCGCGTGGACACCGGTGCACCGTTCAACGAATCATCGAGAAGCTTTCATAGGATTCTTGTGCGCAACTGCATGCATCGAGGCATGCATCTTATGAAGAGGCTTACCTATCAAGAAAAGCGTCCATCAATTATTTAACATTGAAAAAATCTATTGGTTTTTATAATGCAGAATATAAAATTCAATAATGTATGCGAACTCGTACATCAAATTAGCATATTTTTCTTTTTTTCTCTGTCAATACAAAATTATTTATAAAAAAAAAAAAAAAAAAAAAAAAAAATATGAAATAAATAAAGAAAACAAATTTTTTTTTATATTATATTATAGTTTATTCTTCATATTTATTCCTAAATGTTAAAAAATATTTTTTCAATATGAATCAAACTAATTATTTTATAATAGTATATTACTTATAAATGTTATTTGTTATTCGTCTATATAATTAAAATAGATAAATAAATAAATTGATTATCAAATAACACGATATTCTACTTACTGGATTTTTTCACAAAATTTTTTTACAAAACCACTTATAAACACCTGCTGAGTAGTGCTGCTTGTTATACATCTTTTTCGATCAAACATTACATTTTTTTTTTTTTTTTGCGACGCAATCAATATTGAATTTCTTTTATTTTTGTGAATATATATGTAACTTTTTTTATAGAATAAATAACCAGTAAAAAATTAACAAAACGCCCAAACCGTCCGTTTCATTTATGAGACTGTTAAAAAACTCTTATTAAATATAGATTATCAAGATTATGGCGCAAATATACGTATTAAATTTTATAAAATTATTTTTATGAGGTTCTTTCAACAGAGATACTATAGCACTCAAATTTTTATTTTAATCGATAATTGCTCATAAAAAATGGTAACAACTTGATATGATGAAAATTCAATTCGCATTCGATTTGCTTTTTATAAATTCGAATATAAGTACAATTAAGTTCGTACATTAGGTATCATTTTTCATATTGGAATTATTTGTTAATCTCAAATTTTTAGAATTATTTATATTTAAATGTACATACATTTAAATGTATTGCTAAATAATAACATTTTTGTAGCCGAAAATTCAAACGACTCGCATTGCCGGAAGCTAATCGGCTTTTTTATTATTATTTTGACGTCATCACATCAACGTTCGCGAATTATAAAGTGAACTAACCTTCCATTGTGCAGGTTGGTATTCAACTGGAGGAGGGTTCTAAAAAAACATGGAACTACGATTGCTTTTTCACTCGTAGAATTTTATTGTAAATAAACAGTTTTCATAATTGACTTTCATCATGTAGTGAATAGCGAGATCTGTAGGCATTAACTTGTCTATTGCCACTTTTCTGGATAACGTTATCATTAATGTAATCCGCCAATCACGTCCGAATGATACGTTTGAGGTTAAGCTAGCGTGGCAGTTAATTTTAGTTTTGTAAATACGTTTAAATATAAGTAAAAGTCCTCTTCAAAATTTTACAAAGCTCATATAAGATGAGCGGTTGAAGAACTTTGCAAAATGTCACAAGATGAATCGTGTCAAGATCGTCAGAATAGCGAGCTTGAAGTTTTAAAAGTAAGATTCAATTGACTTTGTTTATATTTGCATCAAACTAGTATATTTTTATTTATTTTTTATATCATCATTTTTATGATTGTAGTCAATTTTTGGAGATGAATTAAAAGACCTTCGGAGATGTAAACAGAAAAAAAAATGGCAACCATTAGAAATGATTATCACTCTCACTCCACAAAGAGGTATGTCTGGACCATTACAGGTTCATGCACAAGTTGATCTACATGTAATCTGTGGAGAACAATATCCTAAAGAGTAAGCTTTTAAGCAATATAAATGATATTTAGAAATGATTTACAAATTGTATTACTTTCTTGACTGGAGATAATAATTTATAAAATCTTTTTTTAGTGTACCTAGAATAAAATTGAAAAATAGTAAAGGTTTATCTGATCAACAATTAACAGTTCACCTTTCTGAGTTAGAAAAGTTGGCAAATCAATTAAAAGGAGAAGTTATGATATTTGAACTTTGTCAACATGTACAAAAGTTTTTGCATGAACATAATAAACCTGGATATAGCAGTTTTTATGAAGAAATGGTATCAAAACAGCAGGAAAGAATGCAGTCTGAATTGCAAGAAAAAGAATTAAAGGAAATTAAAGAACGACAAGTCTTGCAAGATGAGATTTTGAAAAGGCAAGAAGCACTGAAGTCAGAAAAACGTAATTGTAGGGAATCTATTCGTTTATCATTTGAATCTGATCACATTCTTTCACAATCAATACCATCTTCTCCTCATGAAAGAGTTAGGACTTATTCTAGAAGAAGATGCATGAGTACATCAGAAAGCTCTGAAGGATCATTATGTGAGCATAGAGGGACTAAACTTCTACTTTTTGATAATCATAAAGGGGAAAGGAAAGTGCATAGAGGAAAATGTTTAGGACACAGTACAAAAGGATCTATTGTGTATGCTGGAGTGGATATGATTACTGGGGAGTTGTTGGCTATAACTGAATGGACCCTAAAATGTAGAATAAATATAGAACATGAAAATGGAGAAACTTCAAATTTGCAGCATTCAATGAAACAAATAGCTAGTATTGAACAAGAACTCAATCACCTACATAGATTACATCATCCAAATCTTGTGCAATATTTAAATATGAAATATCTGCAAGACAATGAAAAAATAGTAATTTACACTTTACAGGAATTTGTGGTAATTTTTCTCTAAATTTCTAACGTGAATCATTTAAATATTAAAAATTTCAGCATATATATTTAACAGTAAAACTTAATTGTAGGTTGGAACCACTTGCTCATTTTATCTTTCAGAAAACATTCCAGTTGATAAAGATATGCTTAGACATTTAGCAGAAGGAATTTTGTCAGCCCTTCATTACCTCCATGAAAATAATGTGGTCCATAAAGATTTACGTGACTCAAGCGTTCACATCGACCGTGCGGGTTTGATTAAGCTTGCTGATTATTCACTAGAGAAGCGATTATCAGATATTTATCAATCAAATTGTTTCGCTAAACTAGAGCCTGACTTTCCTACTATTCAAGGCAGAGGAGGGAAAAAAGCAGATATTTATAGATTTGGAATTTTATTATTATCTTTATTAAAAGGTTCAATCGTTTCAGAAAAAGAGTTGGATGTAAATACGTTATCTCCGGTAAATATTTTAAAAATAATCTTAAAAAATTGGATCATACTTTTTAAGTATACAATGGGTTGCTTAAACTGTAAGGATTACAAAAATTTAAATATTTATTAGAAATCAGTTTTTTCGATTTATACAATCAAATTAAATAATTTTTTACGTAATTTTTTACTCAGTTTATTATTTTCATCTTATTTTTATATTATTTATTTAGATGTTTATATATTTTAGCCAGATTTAAGAGATTTTATATCGAAGTGCCTTGTTAATAATGAACGAAGTCGTTGGTCAGCCGAACAATTACTGCAACATTGTTTTATAAAAACACCAATTGAGCGTCGATTATGTCCTCCAAGACTTGATGGCAATAAAGAACAAAATAGAGTTGAACCGGAACAAGAGCCCGATGAGGATGTGCAGTTCTATCTTCCAGCTTTAGGAGGTCAATCCCGTATTCAAAATGAATTCGAAGTACTTAAATGGTTAGGAAAGGGGGCATTTGGAGATGTTTTAAAAGTCAAAAATAAGTTAGACGGCAATATATATGCTATCAAGCGAATTAAATTGAATCCGAAAATTAAGCAGTTAAATAGAAAAATAACGCGCGAGGTCAAATTATTATCTAGATTAAACCACGAGAATGTTGTACGTTATTATAATTCTTGGATTGAAAGTGTAACTTTGGATGATAATAGTAGTTATGATAGATTTACACCGTCTACAACGCCTTCCATCAAAGTTCCATCACCAATTGATGATACAACGCCAAGCATTGATGACGTAAGTTTTTTTATTAAATGTTCTTCTAACATTTATGTTTTCATATCTACATTTTTATTAATTTTTAGCAATTAGGAATGCAAAATATAGAAAAATTAGCCCCACCAGTAACGGAATGGAGTATTTCTTACGAATCACGAGCAAGTGCTGCAATTTCAGCTGACTGTGCAGAGGATAATAGTGAACATTCTAGTGATGAGGACAGTGACGAAGAATGGGCGGGTTTTATGTAAGTTTAATAGCAAAATAGTTTTCTTCCTTTATTCTAATTTTGGATAAAAATGCTGTAAATTTTTTAATTAAATATACACACTTCATGAAATTATTAATTTTAAAAAAATGATTAAATTTATTAAATTTTTAAATTCTACAATGATAAATGTTTAAAATTGCAAAGAAATTGAAAATTGATTTAAAATAATTTAATAATTTATATCAAATCAGTATGAGAACGCAAATCGACTCATCTGATAGTATAGAATTTGTAAGAGATGGAACATCACAAACAGATTCTGCCCAAAATTCTCAAGAGTTAGTTGTAGAGAAAAATAAAAATGAGACTGAAAAAGATGAAAAGTCAGTGAAAGAGATTCAATTTATGTATATACAGATGGAATTTTGTGAGAAGAGTACACTGAGAACTGCAATTGACAATGGACTTTACGAAGATGAAGAAAGAATTTGGCGATTGTTTCGAGAAATAATTGAAGGCTTAGCACATATACATCAGCAAGGAATGATTCATAGGGATTTGAAACCTGTAAATATTTTCTTGGATAGCAATGATCATGTAAAAATAGGAGATTTTGGTCTGGCCACTACTAACATATTATCAAGTTTAGGTCAGCCTTCAGATATTGAAAAAGAATCTCAAGTAACAGATAAAGGTATCATTATTTTTTATATTAGATTTTTTAATATTAAAAGATTAAAAATTAAATCTATAATGTTCATTAATTTTAGGTATAAGTTATGATATAGATGAAGTAGGTTCAATGACTGGACAAGTTGGAACAGCTCTGTATGTTGCACCTGAATTATCAGAGCAAGCTTCTAAAGCTATATATAATCAGAAAGTAGATATTTACAGTTTAGGAATTATTTTTTTCGAAATGTGTTTTAAACCTATCGAAACTGGCATGGAAAGAGTTAAAGTACTTGCAAGTCTTAGATCTAAAGATATCATCATACCTTCTGAATTTATCGAAAATGATATGAATAACAAAGTTCATCTACTGCGGTAATTCTTTTTATAATTTCAATTAAAATACTTAAATTAATAAAGTCATAATAATATTTTAATATTTTGTTTATAATATATTTTTACTGCTAATAGCTGGCTGTTATCTCACGATCCAAGTCAACGACCTACATCACAGGAACTCTTAGCTTCTGAATACCTACCTCCTCCTCAATTAGAAGAAGCAGAACTTCAGGAAATGGTTCGCCACACGCTCTCTAATGTTCAAAGTAAAGCATATAAATATCTTGTTGCTTGTTGCTTTTCACAAGAAGTTACACCTGCTGAGGATATAACTTATGATATGAGTTTACCACTTCGCACTACAACGTTACCAGATACTAATTTACCAGCACGCGGTACTGCGAGTTTATTACCTCAACTTCGACTGTTTCAAGAAAGCATCAAATCAAAAGTTATAGAGGTATTTCAGAGACATGGAGGGATACCGATTACAACCCCATTACTTATGCCTAAATCAGGTCCTTTGTATAATACGACTGATAGTTGCGTTCGATTAATGACCCATGATGGCAGTATTGTTTCTGTACCGCATGATTTACGTGCACCCTTTGCCAGATATGTTGCTTGGAATAACATTTCTAATATACGACGATACGCAGTGGAAAGAGTTTATAGAGAAAAAAAAGTGTGTATATGTAGTATATTAAAAATTCTGTTAATAATGTTAAATTCATTTATAATCAAATATATTGAGTTTAGGTGCATGGTTTTCATCCCCGTGAATTATATGAATGTGCTTTCGACATAATAAGTACATCGCCAAATAATCTTATGGCCGAAGCTGAGCTTATATATATTGTTCAAGAAATCTGTAATGAAATACCTCATTTGCAAGATCGAAATTTTGTTGTACGTATAAATCATACATCATTGTTACAAGCAGTTCTTATGTATTGCGGTATCGAAAATGAGAAGTATCAAGATATTTTTTCAATATTGTGTAATGCACGAGATGGTAATTTTTCGAAATTCCAAGTGCAAACCCATCTTATTAGTTTGTGCCTTACTGATCAAGCAATGGAAACACTTTATAATCTCTTTGAAACTGAAAGCTCTGCTGCAAAAATCACCAGCATATTAAAAACAATTACAAAACGAAAAGGTGATGCAGCAGCTTGGGCAAAACAAGGCCTTAGTGAAATAGAAACTGTAGTAGCCCATGCAGAAGCATTAGGTGTCAAGGTAATTTTTTAAATATTTTAATAGTTAATAGCAAATTTCGTTAATACAATGTTTTTCTTTTTAGTGGCCAATAATAGTTGTTCCATTATTAGTACATAATATTCAACAATACAGTGGCATAATATATCAAATCACTTGCACAATAAAACCAAAACGTAGACGCGGTGGTCAAGACGTTATTGCAGCAGGCGGCAGGTATAAAACTTTTTGCAAAACAATTCTATTTTTAATTTAAATTTTGGCCTAATAAAATATTTTATCCAATTCTAATATTGTAGATACGACAAGATGTTATGGACATTTAGACAAGTATTGGAGCGAACGGGAGTAGCGAATAAAGAACCTAAACGGCATGGTGTTGGCATCAGTATATCGCTCGATAAACTTGTAAGTGCCGTAGGTGAATTATCGCAGGACATATGTCGTGCGAACAAATTCGCCATTGATGTTGCCATTTCATGTGCAGACGGAACTCCTCGCCGTGAAAAAGAGCTTATAGACGTTCTCCGGGAGCTTTGGCAAATGGGATTCAAAGTCACATGTTTAGATTTTAATACAAGTGAAGAAATACTGGAGTACTGTCGAGAAAATGTTATAAATCATGCGGTGATTCTCAAAAGTGGTGAAAAGGGTCATTTAAGGATTAACTCGTGGGAAAGAGATAGATTTCAGGAACGCAAAATCACTATTCAGGTAAAAATAAAAAATAATCTTGAAAATTAATCTTAAATATGTTTATTTTAATCGCTGTATATGTAAATTTTTCATGTAATAATTAACAATTATCTTATAAATATTGTAGGATGTAGTCGAGTATTTTCAACGACAAATTGAAAACACAATAGCTTTAAGTAGATCCGAGAGTAAAATAAATACTAACGCTGAAGTAAATATTTCATCGAATGCTCCCGTAAGTGTTAACATCAATTTCGTACTGTCGGACAAAGATAAAATGTCTGGAAGTACCAGAAGAAGTTATAAAAATTCTATGCTCGCACAAATGTCGTCTTTTATACAGAGAATATCACATAAGGTTCCTATTGAAGTATTTGCGGTCTTTTTGGATATGACTGTTGTTCGGACGATCACTAATTTTCTGGAGATTGATGAAGATGATCAAGACTTTCAAAAAAGCGTTCAAATAGTTATAGAAAAGTGGGTATTCTTTTATATGATATTTATGAGGCTTCATTAGCAGTTTTAATCGTATAGTTTTCAACAAACTCTTTTTTGCAGATTCCCGCGCCATAAAAAATATATAAAGCAGATTTGTGAAGAAATGTGGGAAGCTCGCAATGACAAATCTCGCCCGGTTTTGATTCTTTACAGTCTATCAGACACTCGATACACAACGCTAATGTGAAAGAGAATTAACTAATGTACAAAATATTGATAAAATATATACTTTTATTTTTATGAAGAACATTGTTGATGATTAGAAATACGCATTATTTTTTCTCCTTTAATTTGAATCAGTTACTAGTTTTAATTGTTTAAATTTTTTTCAAATATTTTCTGAAGATACTAAAGATTAATGTATTTTTAAAATACTTTTTTACTTTCAATTAGAATTAAGAAAATAAATATATTTTTTAAGTAAATAATGACAAGGTTTGCTAAGAACTTTCATGTGCTTGTAAGTGGACTTGTGCATATCATTTTTTAATTTTAATAATGATTTTTATTTCGAAATAATAAAGTAATACGTTTTTTAAATTAAATGTGTTTAAATACTCCACACCTGACTTTCAAGTAGATAAGATGAAATTTTATTGTAGTAAAGAATGAATTAGAAGACAAATAAATAATATATTTTTAATGATGTACACCTCTGATTACCTCTTCATAAGTTAAAATGAAAATTTTAAAAGTGATATTAATATCTAAAAATAAGTTACTTTAAAATAAAGAGGAAAAGTATGCAAAAGTGTATTAGATGGATTAAGATTGTTTTTAGTATTTGGTTTGCACTGGACCTTGAACATCAGAGAGAGCTAAGATGCATCATCAGAGATGAAAAGCATGAAAATGCATCTCTGGCATCATGTATGCACATACATAATATATATGTTGTCATGAACGGTATGCTCACACATATGCTATATGCTTTTCATTTGCACTTGGATATATGATAATAGAGATGCGAAATTACGCGTTTAAAAGTAGTTTAACGAATTTAAAATTAATTTTTTTCGTTATCACATTAAGTTTAAATTTAAAATTATAGTTTTATATAATTATGCATTTTTAAGAAATAACTCTTTATATTATTATTACTCTTATAATATTAATTAAATTTAATAAAAAAATAAATTATAGATTAGAGAAAAGACAGCGAAAAGTCACTTGTATGCTTGTATCTCATTTTTCAATCAAAACGATTTAAAAATAAATTAAAATCAAGTTATGAAAGTATGTTCTCCGACGTTGTAGCCAACAATATTAGTTAGACAAAAAAATTATCAACGAACGTAAAGATAAGGTTGAAGATAACCGACTACGAGAAATTCGCAGCAGCCCTATACTATATATTATACATAGTATCGTTAATTAATTAAGCTGCCAGAAAAATGTTGGCTCGAGTGTGCATACATAAAAATACCTATACGTATACACACACACACCGCATGTTGATATACTGGAAATGGAGAAGATACAATTCTCCCGTCATCGGGCAGACAAAATAATCGCGTCTGGCAATGTTGCGCGAACCGCCGACTGCGTCTCTGCGGTAATCGTGCATTGGCAGACTCTCACGTCACCCTTTAAATACTGGCAGACTTTACGGACGGCGCCTCTACGGGTAGGAGGAGGAGGAGGAGGAGGAGAGAAAAAAACACGAGATCTTGCGCTGTAATCCTCTCGTCCGAGCTTTTTCCGCAAAAAAGTCAAGACCAAGCTTGCAACTGAAGAAAGAGGATGAAAATCAAGGTGCCTTTTCTGATGTTTTTCGCCGTACCAGACGCGCCTTTCTGCGATTAAGTATAGCCACGTGTGGACAGAATTTTAAACTGTTTTTGATATTAGATGAGGTTAGATTTTCACTTTTTTACAAATGCTCCAAAATAGGAATAAGAGGATATGTTGACTTTCTAACCGCGTTTTTCTGTCAGAAATGACTTACGCACTTATTTATTCGAGAAAACTTTTGTTTATATTTTAAGAATCAACTTGGAATACTTAAGTCCAATTTTCGTAGAAATATGTACATTTAGACACCTTCTAATATCTTGATTTTAAAACTAACTTTTTATTTTTCTTGTAGGTTTTATTCCAATTTTACATGTGGTGTACATAAAATATTTGTACTTGTTAAAAGGAATATAGTTTTTTAGAAAGGTAATTAATTATTTTTTCTTATTATTATAAAACATAATTTTAAAACAAGTTATATTTTCAGGAAAACTTAGTATTTTTTTAAATGATTTTATATTAAATGAATCATTTTATTAGATTCAGAAATGAAAATGACATACAACCTTCATTAACGAATAAAATAGTCATGGAGTACGATGGTGATTTTGAAATATGTGAATTTATACGTAAAGGAAAACTAGATAAAGTGAAAAAAATCATCTCATCAGTTGGATTTTCATATTCAAAAACATGGCAAGGAGGATATATGTTACTTTATTGGTCATTAGCCTACAACCATACAAATATTGCTAAATGGCTTCTGTCACAAAATTGTCAAGTCAACCCAGAGAATCAAAAATTTTCACAGAAAACAGTACTTCATTTAGCTGTATATATAGGTAAGGCGGAAATTGTTAAAATGCTTTTGAAAAAAGGGGCTTCTGTTACTGTTAGTAATGATCGCTTAGAAACTCCTTTGCATATAAGTTGCAAAAAAAGTAAACCAGAAGTATTGTTAAAAAATGATATATTAACAATAATTAAACTACTTTTAAAACATGGAGCTCCAGTTAATGCCAAAGGTGGTTTGTGTGAGGAAACTCCTTTACTTTTTGCTGTGAAAAACAAACATCAATGTGGAAAAATTGTAAAGCTACTGTTAAGTAATGGAGCCAATGTTAATGATTATGATATGTACAGAAAAACAGCTTTACATATAGCAGTTGAGAATGAAGATAAAAAAATGATCAAACTTTTATTGGAGCACAATGCTGACGTTAACATAAAAAATTGTAGTGGTCGAACTCCTTTACACTTAGCAGTTCGTGGACGTTGTATTGACATAGTAAAAATGTTATTATTGAAAGGTGCTGATGTGAACGATATTATTTATGATTTCGAAGAATATAGATGGACTGCATTGCATATAGCTGTTAAAAACAAAGATGAGAAAATGATTAAAATTTTATTAGAATATAATGCGAATGTTAATGCTAAAGAAGACCATTACAGAACTCCTTTACACATAGCTTCTATCAGTCATTGTCCAGAAATAGCTAAAATACTTTTATTAGCTGGAGCAGATATAAATGATGCTGATAAGCAAGGTCAGATTCCATTTCATCTTGCTATTAGAATAGAGGATGAAAAAATGGTTGAATTTTTACTAGAACACAATGCAAATGTGCATGCAAAACGCAAAGATGGAAAAAGTTGTTTGCATTTTGCAGCAGAAAATCGATCAACCAATATAGCAAAAATTTTGTTAAGTAAAGGAGCCAATATCAATGACACAACCTTAGATGGACGAACAGTACTTCATTTTGCTGCTAAGAAAGGATCTAAGGAATTAGTGGAGTTATTTTTAAAATTAGGTATGGATGTAGATGTGAAGACTAAAAATGAAAATTTTACACCACTGTATTATGCTGTTAAGAAGCGGCACTGTCAAATAGCGGAATATCTTTTATATCATGGAGCTGATGTTAATATATCTATAAAAGTTTATCAAACACTGCTAAGACTTGCTGTATATGACATGAATAAGGATATGGTGGAACTTCTTTTAAATTGGAATGCTAATATTAATGCAGAAGATAGTGATGATGAGACTCCACTTCTCATAGCAACTGATAGTTCAAGGTATGAAGATATTCCTGGTTCTGAAATGATGCATGGAATAACTGATTGTCTTATCATGTACATAGCTAAACTAGTTACTGAAAATATATATGTAAGTGAACAAAATTTAAGTCTGATAAAACAGAAACACCGTTTAAAATTGTTTTATGAACAGTGTCAAAACGAATTAGCAAACATGAAAAGTAAAAAGATTTATGATCATATATGTTATTATGATATATTAACAAAAAGTACAAAGGTAATGGTTTCATATGCAAGAAACAAAAATTTAGTAAGTGCCTTTGAGTCGAGTGACTATTCACATGCCTTTCCAATATATTCTTTAATGATGTACAAAAATTATGAAAGAGGAAAAGTGAAAAAGCAACTGCTTGATGTGGGTGCAATAGCTTTAAAATTCCTTTTTAAGAATAATACTGAACTGAAAGTGCCAGTTGAATTGCCTTATGTAGTTAATAGGGAAATATTGAATTATTTAGATATGAAAGATTTAAGAATTTTATCTGCAGTTTGCCAACAATCACCAAAAAAGAAATTAAGCAGTCAGCTTTATTGATATATTAATTAATAAATAGTTCATTATGTAATGTATAGTTGAAAAAAGACTTTCATTTGTTAATATTTTAATGAGATTTTTTAATGTAAATTATAATGCAAAGGAAAGTGCGACTTAAGGAACAAGAGTTATTTGTATTGTGATATAAAATTAATATTTCTTTTCTGTAATTTTATAAGTATATTTAAAAAATTGTACATGATTGTAGAAATAAGAAAATATTTTTTTACCTTAGCGTTTTACAATCGCGTCTACAAATGTATAAAAGATTTATGAAAGTGCAACGCAATGATATAAAAATGTAGACATTATTTTGTAAAACTTTAAATTATACAACTAATTTTATATTAAAAAAATACGCTTATTGCAATTATTATATTATTATTATTATTATTATTAATGTTGCTGTTCTGTAATGTTTTATTTATTCAAGCTTATTGTAAATAAACTTTATTCAATAAAAAAAGTTTTTAACAATGTAATTATGGAATTTGTTTTTCTTTAATTCTTGTTTTATTAACATTAAATTATGAAAAATTTATAAAAACTAACTTGTGTCTTTAATCTTTATCGCCAACGGTCACCATAGTAACGTTTGCTAGCTCTGTCAAAACATAGCACGTGGTTGACGTGATATCGTGCATTACGCGGAAACAATGCTTTTTTATTATTAATGACATTTAAATAAATAACAATGAGTACCTTTATACAAAACATGCAAATCAAAGATGGAGAATATACCAAGATCATTTATACAATGGTAAAAATAAATAATCTTTTTCTTAAACTATATTTAGTTAGAAAATATAAGTATAATTGTTTGTAGATCAAGGAGCAACATTATTCTGAAACTATTCAAATACTTCTAGTACTTTTAGATTCTTATTCTAGGGTTGGTAAATGTATTTTCTACTGTAAAACAATAATTGATATTTTTTAAATAAACTTCTTTTATTTTTTATTAGTCAAGACCATGCCTATCACTTTTGGCCTATTGTTACTTTTATACTCAAGACTTCATTGCTGCTGCTAATTGTTATGAAAAATTGGTCCAAATATGTCCGGATGAAGCCATATATAAGCTGCATCATGCTCAAGCTTTACATCAAGCATGCATGTATCAAGAAGCTTGGTCGGTATGTGCCAGTATTGCAAATATCAGTAGTTTAGAAGCAAAAGTAAAAAAACTACAAGCAGCAATAAAGTATGGTCAAGAAGATACTGTAGCTGCTAAAAGCTATGTTGATCAGTGTCCTCCAGATGACATTGATACAGAAATTAATTTTGGATGTTTGTTGTATCAGGTAAATAATAAATAATAAATATAATAACTAAACATTTTTAGATGCTAAAAATAATTTCTTTTTAGGAAGGAGAATATGAACAAGCCTTAAAAAAGTTTTCTAATGCATTGCAGATAGCAGGTTTTCGTCCACATTTATCTTATAATGTAGCTTTATGTTATTACAGATTAAAAGAATATGCAGCATCATTAAAACACATAGGTAATAAAATTAAACAAACTAAATTTTTAAATTGAGGAATAATTTTTAATATAAAATTAAATTGTAGCTGATATAATTGAGCAAGGAATTAGAGAACATCCTGAACTTAGTGTTGGAATGACTACAGAAGGTATAGAAGTAAGAAGTGTTGGAAACACATTGACTTTACACGAAACAGCTTTAACAGAGGCTTTTAATTTAAAAGCAGCAATAGAATATCAATTAAAAAATTGTAAGAATTTTATATTCTAATAATTAATTACTCTAATGATAAAAAAAATAATTGTTTCTTTTAACAGTTGAAGCAGCAAGAGAAGCATTGACAGACATGCCTCCACGATCAGAAGAAGAGTTAGATGCTGTGACTTTACATAATCAAGCATTAATCAACATGGATTTAAAACCAAATGAAGGATTTGAAAAAATGCAATTTTTATTGCAACAAAATCCTTTTCCACCAGAAACCTTTGCTAATATTTTATTGATGTATTGTAAATATCAGTATTATGATTTAGCAGCTGATTTACTTGCTGAAAATGTTCATTTAACATACAAATATTTAAGTCCAGTGAGTAAAAAATATTTATTTTTACTTTAACAATTATTTTGCTAATATTTTACTTTACATAATTTTTTAAAAATAAGTTAACTTATCATGTACATACTTAGTTAATGAGAATGTTTAACTCTGGAATACTTGCACTTTTTTGAGTGTTTTTTATTTTCATAACTTGAAACACTACTATCTGATGAATCACTGTCACTTGAGCTATCATGATGCTTTCTTTTTTTACGTTTTGACTCTTTTAACTTTTTCTTTTTCTTTTTATTTTTTTCATCAGAAGAATCACTATCTTCATCATCTGAGTCTTTATGTTTTGATGATTTACTTTTCTTCCTTTTCTTGGATTTTTTTGATTTACGTTTCTTTTCTTTTGGTTCATTTTCTTCTTTGAGTGAGGGTTCTTTAGACAGTTCTTGAGGCACAACAGGTTTTTCATCTTCAATTTCAGGCAAAAGTTCATATTTTTTACCATCAGGCGTTGAAAAACAATCTTTAGCCAGATGACCTGGTGTTTTGCATTTTAAACATGTAGTTTTAAAAACAGCATCTAATACAATAACTTTTCTTTTTTCTCCAGTACCCATTTTTTTTCTTTTTTGCTCCTCTAATTCTAATTGCACACGATTAGGATCTAAGTCTCTACCATCTCCTTGATTCACATACTTCATTGATAATGCTATTTTTCCATCATCAGCAATTGATATAACTTTACACCACACTCGCTCTCCTCTTTGTAAAATTTCAGACACATCATCTACATGTACTGAACTAATCTACAATTTAAAAAATCATGTATATTTTAAATTTCTTAATCGTGACAAAATAGTACCTGAGAACGGTGAACTAAGCCTTGCTGTTTACATCCTGGTATTCTAACAAAAGCTCCATAATTTTGTACTGAAGCTACTTCACCCATAAATATTTGATCGACTTTACAAGCCATGATTTCAGTTTTTTTTATATGAAACAGTTATAAAAATTCATGCGAATATCTGAAAAGTTAAAAAATAAAATTTTAAAGTATGAATAAAAAATTATTTTTAAAAAAATAAGATTATAATAATGTTTTTCCAATGAATGGATTTAATTAATGTTATTAACGTTAAATATATCTTTATTATTTTTCTTTACATCCTTACAAATTTTCGTCTTTATTTGTTCAACCATATTTACTTGAATAAGAAAGGTTATGTTTTGATCGTCGCACTGTACACAAATTTGTATAATATGGTGCAAATTCAGGGGCGTAAAAGATCGGTACTTTTTTAAGGGGCGTCAAATTCGAATAAAAGATGAAATTTACAAACGTTTATATATTATAAAAACATATGTTCATATATATTTATAATAATTTTAAAATTATATGAAATTAATTTTTTATTAGTACCTTTACGACTTTTTGGATGCATTGATTACACAACAAACTTCTCCAGAAGAAGCTTATGCCAAATTTGATGATCTCGCTAATAAGCACACAGAGGTTTTAAGGAAAGCAACAAAACAAGTACAAGAAGCTAGATTAAATCACGATGAAAATGCTGTTAAAAAAGCCGTGAACGATTATGAAGATGCATTAGAGTGTTACGTGCCAGTGTTAATGGCGCAAGCAAAAATATTTTGGGATTTGGGAAATTACACTCAAGTCGAAAAGATTTTTAAAAAGAGCGTTGAATTTTGTAATGAACATGAGATTTGGAAATTAAATGTTGCACACACGGTATTTATGCAAGAGAACAAATTTAAAGATGCAGTTGGTTTTTATGAACCAATCGTCAAAAAGAAATCTGATAATGTATTAGCTTTTTGTTATGCAGTTACTTTTCTTATAAAACTCAAATTTAATTATTCATTTTGATTTTTTAGATTTTAGACGTCAGTGCCATAGTATTAGCGAATTTATGCGTAAGTTACATTATGACTAATCAAAACAGTGAAGCTGAACAGCTGATGAAAAAGATTGAAAAGGAAGAAGAAACGGTTTCTTTTGAAGAGCAGGATAAAAAATTATTTCACTTATGCATCGTTAATTTAGTAATAGGAACTCTTTACTGCGCTAAGGGCAATTATGAGTTCGGAATTTCAAGAGTAATGAAAAGCTTAGAACCTTATAATAAAAAACTTGGTACCGATACGTGGTATTACGCAAAAAGATGTTTCTTATCACTTTTTGAACAATTAGCAAAGCAGCTCGTCGTGTTAAAAGATAATACTCTCCAAGATTGTATTCAATTTTTTGAACATTGTGAAGGTAACAATTATCGGTGTAATATTATTATTTAAGCTACTATTCGCTAATCCAAATTTTTTTAGTGTATGGAAGAGATATACCAACTGTGCTGGAGCCACTATTTGAGTTGCAAGAAATGCCACCGATGCCGAAAGCAAAAGAGACCGTTACTTATGAAGCAAGATATTTAAAAGCATTATTTCTAAAATATCAAATGTCATAACTTTAAATTTATTTAAAATAAATTATTAAATTTAAAAAATCGGACGTATATTTTTATTGGCTTTATTCCTTTTTACATTAAAACAGTATTTTTATATATAATAAATAATATTAATCGATTGGCAAAATTCAGGCCGAATCCATGTGGATTCTAAGTTGGAATCAGATGGATTTTATCAGGATTTCTTTTGGATTATCGCCATAATTTTTGTATTAAAACCTACTTTTCAAGAAATTTTGTAGATATAGAAATCAACCAAAATTAACGAATTTCTTGTATTTTTCACATTTAAATTAAGACTTTTTTTAAAATTTTTAAATTATTAAGAAAACGTGTTGAGTTATGATGATGAGTCTTCGGGTAATTTAAACACGCGTACAATTGTTCGCGCACAAGTGCAAAAAACTTGTGAGCTTTTTTTACGCGAAAATTTTTCTTTTGCACGCGAAGAGGGGTGAATTGTGAATGGGGGCTTTCTCGTACTTTCACGTAAAATTGTCGCGTGTAAGCCGTTTATACATATATATATAATATATGTTTAATTTTCATATTTTGTATACATTGATCAAATAAAAAATGAAACTAAATTTTAATAATTGTCTTAAAAAACAAAAACAGATATTATGTTATTGATTAAAAAAATGTGGTAAACGAAAACTTAAAATATCGCAAGGGTAGGGGCCCTGAGATATATATATGCTGCACTGATCATTTTGTTTAGTACTGATCATCATACAACAGACTGCAACAGACAGTAACAAAAATGGTGGTCGACACAGAACTTGAAGAAGTAAAAGCGGCTGTTTTGCAGCTGATGAATGAGAAAGATAAAATTGAAGCTGAGTTACAGGCAGCAAAAGAGATTTTGAATGTTGTAAGTATCAATTAATTCTAAAAAAGTGCCAATTCGTCGTACTGGAATTCAGAAACGACGGGTCCGTGTGCGCGACAATGATCTGTCATTTTTTATGCACGTGAATAGGTCTCTAAAGGATCAATTTTCCAATTAATTTTAGAATCGCGTAGGCATGACGGATGATCTGCTTGATTCAGAAGGATATCCTAGGCAAGATATTGATGTTTACCAAGTTCGACATGCTAGACACAAGATAATATGTAAGTTTAAGTAAACTATAAGTTATTTGATTTTTAAAAATAATGAGAATTTTGTTTATTAATTTAATTATAGGCTTGCAAAATGATCATAAGGCAATCATGCTCAAAATTGAGCAAGGTTTGCACAAAATTCACAAGTTTGCAGGTGCTGGATCAGAAGAAGCTCCTTCAACATCTGATAACTTACAAGAAGTCTTTTTATTGGAGCCATTTTTAAGAGTAAATTTAGTATCTCCTGGTTCACCAGCAGAATTAGCTGTGAGTACATTGTAATTTATTGATATTTTTATTTGAATCAAACATTAAAACAAGTACTTTTTTAAAATTAAATTTATAATAATTTTTTTATTTTGATAGTAGAGTTAAAAATTAAAAAAAATTATATTATTTGTCTTCCAATTGTAGAATTAATTTTATTTAATATAATAGTGCAATTTTTTTTAATGGATTCAATGATTTTTTATACAGGGAATAACAGTGGATGATTTAATTCTTGAATTTGGATCAATTTCACAAAGAAATTTTAAGAGTTTAAAAGATATTGGAACTCTTGTAGAAAATAGTAGATATAAAAATGTTGCAGTGAAAATAAAACGTGGTTCTAATACTTTTGCATTAACTCTAATCCCTCGACCCTGGATTGGAAAAGGTCTTCTTGGATGTAATGTTGTGCCCTTGGAAGCTGTGGAAAGATAAAGATTGTAAAGAGTTTATATAAAGTATTTAAGATGTTCATATTTGCCTGTAAGTCTTTATCTGACACAAATAAATTATTATTTTTAAATAACTTAGGCGTATAATTTTTCTTTTCCTTCATTGTAATTTTTTTGTTATTGAATATTGCCTAAGAGATAGATTTAGATTAATGAAACTTAAGATACTTAATCTCAGGTGTAAGTTAATATTGCATTTTTTTTTAAATTAGTATTATGGTGAGGACTATAAAATGATCTTCCTTCTATTTTGCATGTCTGTCAGTTTAGAAACTGCTCAAAAATGAATTTCTCATTAGTTGTAAGTTTTACTAGAGAATATAATACATCTCTGTTGAAAAAATCTTATAAAATCTTATAAGACCTTATTTAGATTCTGTAAAATAAGTTTTATAAGATTTTTTTCAATAGGAATATTAATTAAACTAGGTTAATATCATATTCATGTAATTTAGTTGAAATTAAAAAAAATTTATAATTGAATTAGATAAATTATGTTAATTTTTTTAAATGTCATGTTTTAGATTTTGTGCATATCACTATCAATTTTCTCTTGTGAAGGTGCAACTCTTGATTATTCAAATATTTCTCCATGGTCAGTGGTATATGCAATTTATCCATCAGTACAAAATCCTGATTTATGGGTAGAAGTTTGGAAAAATGAGGGGACCCTTGATGTTTCTACAGATAATGTCGTAGAGATAAGATCAAATGATCGTGAAAAAACAGATTCATTAATAAATAAAAAAATATCAGACAATAATGATTCTCTGCAGCAAAATACTAATTCTGGTAACAGAAATAATCAAAATTTGAATTCCAATCAGCAGATTCAAACTCAACTTTGGCCTCTAAATTACGTAAGTAATTAATACTTATTTATTAAACATATTCAGTTTTTAAAAACGTACATTTTATTTACAGAGAAATTGGCCAAAAAGTTCCAATAAACCAAGCCATTGATCAATTTCTTTCTCACTGATGTATACTATTAATGTGCATTATCTGTATAAATCTAAATGCGAAATATCTATGTATACAATTTATAAACTTTTTCAAAACTCTGGCTTTGTAGTTTCCAAAATTCAATAAAGAATTATTGAAAATATTTGTGGAGTTATATTATTTACATTTTCCCGCTACACAAATAATAACAAAGCTAGATGGAGCTTTTTAAATTGATATATATTTACTAGTTCCAGCATGTTCCGCTAAATGCCGTCGGCTATTTAATCGGCGATCTTATTTTATAATGGCAAATTTGTATAAGCGTTATATGAGATTATTGGATAAATGGCCAGTCGATAACTCGAAGTCACCGTATGTATATTGTTAAATTTGTAGGCACGATCAGCATTTCTTTTAAAACTTTTAAGAACGGTTCCATTAGTGTCCAATTTGTAGGTTAGCAATTGCTTTATCATATAAATATTTATTTTAATAATGTATTATTAAGTAATAAGTTTTCTAAATATTTATTGCTATAATAGGTAAAAGCTTAGTTAAATTTTATACATATGTTGCATTTGATGGTGTATTTACTTTATTAAAGAAAACGTTTTTCCATAACATTCCATATTCCATTCAATACTTGTTGGTGGAACTGGAAACACGTGAAACTCCATTATGAAAATTAAAATGACGCTAAATTTAAATATTCTTTTTTCAATAATAGTAAAAATGTATATATAATTTTTACAGGGATTTTGGTTTGTATCTACGTGAGCAAGCAAAAGTTATATTTGCAAAAGGTGAAAATACAAAAATAGAAGATAAGGCAAAGTGTGAAGAACAAATACGAAGTTTAGAAAGATTGGCCTCGAATTATTATGGTAATAAGTTTCCATGCAATTTTACAAAAACTTCTGTAGGTTTAACAAAAGAACAATGTAATGCAGTACTATCTCCAGAAATCCAACAAGTCTTGGCAGAACAAAAATTAGGATTCTTTGCTTCATTTATGCAGAAAATAAAAAATACTTGGACAAGATATTCAAGTTCTTCAAAGGAAGCTCAATAAATATTTTTACCATGAATTATTTTAAAGTTTTAAGATTTTGTAAATATTTCATTAGGTTGCATAGCACTCAAAATGTTAATCATCAAAAACCTCATACACCAGTTATGATAGGAGAAACTGTAAAATATTTAAGATTGCAACCTGGAAACACAATAATAGATATGACATTTGGCGCAGGTGGTCACTCTACGAAAATATTAGAAACTGTACCTGATGTTAAGATATTTGCACTTGATCGAGATGAAACTGCTTTAAAATATGCTAAAGCATTAGAAGCAAAGTATCCTGGCCAAGTAATACCATTACTTGGAAAATTTTCTGATTTACCTGAATTACTCAAAAAATACAAAGTTAAAAAAAATAGTATTGATGGCATGCTTTTTGATTTTGGTTGTTCATCGATGCAATTTGATACACCAGAAAGAGGTTTTATGATTTCCAAAAATGGACCCTTAGATATGCGAATGGATGGAAACAGGTGTCCAGATACACCAACAGCAGCTGATGTTCTTGCTAGAGCCGATGAAAGAGACCTGTATCAAATAATAAAGTACTATGGAGAAGAAAAAAGAGCAAGAAAAATTTCAAGAGCTATTATCGAGACTAGATACACTTTTAGAAATTTAAAAACAACTAATGAATTAGCTAAATTTATAGAATCTTTATTTCCAAATGATCAAGCTACTGATCAGTTGGGCAGATTTCAGCATTCTGCCACCAAAACTTTTCAAGCTTTAAGAATCTTTGTAAATAACGAATTGAATGAAATAAATCACGGGGTAGTGATTGCGGAGAAACTGTTAAAGATAAATGGAATCATGGTTACAATATCGTTCCATTCTTTGGAAGACACAATAGTTAAAAGGCACCTTTCTGGAAATGTTACAGATAGTGTCGCTAATCAATTACCTTTAAGATTCAGCGATTATAGTAAAGTTTGGGAAACTAAAGAAGATATTCTTCATTTAACAGAGTCCCCTTGGATAATGTTACACAAACACGTTTTAACACCTTCAGATGAAGAAATCTACGAGAACCCTCGAGCTCGATCGGCTAAGTTTCGAGCTATTGCTAAGATTAAATAAATTTAAGGGACAGTAAATAAAAATACATTTGTAAATTAAAAGTTTTATCATATTGCAACAATAGAAAATACAAAATTAATAAAAACTATGAAACTGTATAAAAATTCTGTAGTAAAGAATGTTTATGTAAATATATTTATAACATTTTAAATGCTTAAGGTGTAGGAATTTTTAAAACAATCCCTCAATCTCATCTGTCTCACTATTCCAGTCCAGATCATAAAAGAGTGGTCTCGTCGGTAAGCCCGGCATCATCATAATCTATAATTAATAAAGAATATTATTTTAAATATTGCAAACTTAACCGTCAATTTTTATTTTCTGAATGCCAATTCGTGTTCGCACGTACCTCTCCAACCATCGGTACAATAAATCCAGCGCCTACCGATACAAAAATGTCCGTAATATCTAATTTGAACCCTGTTGGTGCTCCTTTGATGTTGGCATCTCCAGTTAAAGAGTTTGACGTCTTCGCCATACAGAGTGGCAATTTGTCGTAACCCAATTTATTGTAAGTTTCGATTTTCTGTTTCACCTGCGGGCACAGAAATCAGATTGGTTTAAAATTTTTAGCAATGACGAAATTGAATGTTTTGAGTTGTACCTTATCGGCCAGCACCACTTCTCCAGCACCGTACATTTCCTTGGCGATCGTGTTAATTTTCTCCTCGATACTTAAATTGAGATCGTAAAGGAATTTGAAGTTGCTGGGTTTGGAGGCAGCTTTAACGACGGCATCGGCGAGCTCCACGGCTCCTTTACCCCCTTCGGCCCAGTGAGTGCACACGACTGCATCGTCGGCGCCGTTCTCCACGGCAGCTTTTTTCACGAGCGCAAGCTCAGCTGCTGTGTCGCTTCTGCAAAGAAGAATCAAGTCTTCAGAAAATAATGAAGTATTAATCTGTACTATACGAACTTATACTTACGTGTGGGAATTGATGGCGACGACTACGGGTACCCCAAATTTGGTGCCATTGCTAATGTGTTTAATAAGGTTTGGCAGTCCCTTCTGGACTAGTTCCAAGTTCTCTTCGACGTACTCCTTCTTGAGCGGTGCTCCGGGAGTGACGGAGGGTCCGCCGCCGTGCATCTTGAGGGCGCGCACCGTGGTGACCAGGACGACCGCGTTGGGAACGAGGCCGGAGGTGCGGCACTTGATGTCGAAGAACTTCTCCATGCCGATGTCGGAGCCGAAGCCGGCCTCGGTCACGACCATGCCGTCGGGCCCGACGAGCTTCAGGGCGATCGCGTCGGCGATTATCGACGAGCAGCCGTGGGCGATGTTGGCGAAGGGACCCGCGTGAACCAGGACCGGCGTGCCCTCGACGCTCTGCATCAGGGTGGGCTCGATCGCGTCCTTCAGGAGGACTGCCAATGCTCCGGTCATACCCTGGAGAGAGGCAATTATTCGTTTATAAACAATTATTGGCCTAAGTCAATATTTATCACTTACATATTTAATTTCTAGTATTTCTTTATTGTTATAGTAGCTTCGAGAAACAGAAATAAAACTATGTCTCGCTCGATTTATCTGCCTGAATTACGCTTAGCAGAAGCGTAATTCAAGCACAGCGGCTCTCATGAACTTTTGTTTTCACGCGAGTAAACATCGCCTTATCAATCGGCTTCGATAACTGATATACCCCCCAAGAAGAACCCGCGCGTTTATTGTATACTATTAAGAATTAGGAAATTTCTTACTAGTTCAAGGACAAACTCGATTATTTAGAAACTTTGCAGTAAATTTGCAGTGAATCAAAAGGTTCATAAAATTCATTAATCTCCGCGTGCGCGAAGGCGAAAAGTAGACTTACGAAATCATCGACTGTGAGTGGCTCATTCTGCTTGTTGAAGGCGACGACCACGCTGGCCAGGCGGTTCTTCATGTCCTCGACGTTCGTGGCAAGAGCTAGAACGGCCATGAACTCCGAGCCGACGGAGATTTTGAAGGAGGTCTCGCGCGTAAGGCCCTTCTCCGTCGGGCTCTGACCGACTGTGATTTTGCGAAGATAGCGATCGTTGAGGTCGACGACTGGAATGAAACAGTTTTATTTTAAATATTTTCTAATCCCCGAGCTGTTGGAAATATAACCATAAATTTTTATAAAAGATTTTTTGAAACACAAGAGAAAGTGTATATTTTTAAATGTAATTCTATATATGTATTTTATCATTTTTCGAAAAATATAGTTAATCATAAAAATTGATCGACTCTATGCACACTTATGTTTTCAAAAAATCAAAAACAAAATTTATCATTCATATATTATTACCTCTGGTGAATGGAATATTCGTAGGGTCGACGTCCAGTCTAGCGAATCGCCTTTGCTCTTCCTCGGTTAAGCTGTTGGGGTCAGTCTTGTTGATTCCAAGTCTGTTCAGTCGCCTCAGTTGGATTTTCGAAAACTGCCTAACACCTTTGATCGACGGTACGAGCCTGTCGTACAATGCTTTGTCCGATTGCGTCTCCTCGTGGAAGTAGCGCGCATCTATTTGCGCGGCCATGAGATTATTAGCGGCTGTCACCGCATGAATGTCACCGGTCAGATGGAGATTAAACTCTTCCATCGGAATCACCTGAAAATGCATAGGTAATTCATTAATTTGACACGACATTAAATTATTAAATTAATTCTTAAAATATTTATAAGGTCTTATAAACAATTTTATATATTAGAATCTCGTAATAAAATCGCGTTGAATTAAGTGAATGAGTTTGTGTAAAAAAAAATTTATTACTCGGCAGAATTTTCTTGCATTAAAATAAAATATTATGGTCCTTAGATTCATATTTCAAAAGGTTTAACAACCGCTGCCGAGTAAATTTACCATCATCCGGCAAGCCTTTCAACTGTTGACCCGACTCCGAACGAAACAAAAGCAAGTGCACATTACCTGCGCGTAACCCCCGCCGGCAGCGCCGCCCTTAACTCCAAAAGTGGGTCCCTGACTAGGTTGCCTGAGCGTGACAAAGGAGTTCCTCCCCCTGTGGGCCGTGAGCGCCTGAACGAGCCCCAAGCCCGTCGTGCTCTTTCCCTCGCCGAGCGGCGTCGGCGTGATGCCCGCCACCACGACGTACTTGCCGTCCTGCTGGCCGGCGAGCCTCTTGAGGACGCTCAGCCCGATCTTGGCCTTCTTGCTGCCGTAGGGCTTGAGCTCGTTGGGCAGGATGCCGATCTCCTCGGCGAGCACGGCGATGGGCTTGGGCTCCTGGCCGCGCGAGATGGCGATGTCGCTCGGCATCGGCTTCTGCGGGTTCAGCTTGAGGACGCGCAGCCGCCACTCGTGGCTGAGCAGCCGCTCGGCGGCCCGCTGCGCCGACAGCACCGTGTTCTTCATCAGCATCGCGACGGTCATAGGGCCGACTCCACCGGGCACCGGGGTTATGTAGGAGGCCACCTGCGCTGCCTCTTCGTAAGCTACGTCGCCCACCAGCCGCTGTCCGCTCTTCTTTGTGGGATCTAAGCAAATTTCGTTTTCCACTATATACCTTTCACTCTCGTTTAGCTTAAAAGAGATTTCTTACTTTATTTACTTTCTCGTTAAAGCGAGGACTTGTATGTATAAATTAATAATAAATTAACGCAGCGTCATAATGCTCCCGCTGAGAATCGGCGACTGACGAGTCTCCGTCTGTACTTCCATAGCGAGGGGTACAACAAGACTCAGGTCAAAAAAGACCTTCCGCTACCTAAGTCTGTGTACAAAAGTATCGGTGTGAATGCTGCAGTTTAGCTACAGTGACGTAGTTACTTTCACCAGCCACTTACTATTTTCCAACGGTAACGCGGATAATTCATTGTGCAAAATAACATTTACGCGCATATAGTAATTTATTTTTTTTTTATAGTTGTCTACTTGTTTTTCCTTTATTTTATAAACAAAAGAACTCTTTTTATGCTGCTTAAAACTTTTCTAGTAACATGGTTATTTGCAATATTTCATTTTAAAGTGGGTTTCAATAAGTATTATAAATAAACGTCATACCTCCAATGTAACTGCTTCCTTTCTCAGCTTTAACTTAGCACTGATTTTACTAGCCGATGTTCATGTTAAGCTCGAAATAAAAGCGTGCGGCTTCGAGTTGCAGAAGCACAACATTGATTAAGTTACGAGCGAGGCAGCGAGGGGAAAGAAAGAAGTGAAATAAGGAACGAAAAACGTACGATTCGTGATTGCTCTTCATGGTTACCACACGCTTGTTAAAATTTCGTAATAGACCAGGGCTGATAAGTTCTTTGGCCTGTTTTTATAATACGATGATAATCCGGTTTCACGAGATTAAATGAGATTCTTCAAAAAATTAATTTAATCTTTAATTCGATTGCATTTTTTAATTATATTCCGTTGGTTGATTCCATGAATTATATAATAAGGCCGCATCGAAGTTGCGATTTTAAAAATTTATTTATGTTTTATCGTTTGAAGTCCGTGAACGGACATTTAAGAACTATTCTTGCCGGGGAGTAATTCATTTGGTAACGAAAATTCTCCTCGTCTTTATTGAAAATTTGCTTTAGAAAAAATAAAAAAATCATTACCTGCAATAGCATTGATGCCGCAATCGATAACAACTGCGCCTGGTTTAATCCACGATCCTTTAACGAGCTCGGGTTGTCCTATTCCAACGACCAAAATATCTGCCTGCGAAACCTATAAACACCAGGTGACTTTATAACTTTAAACTATTGATAACAGTCGACTCCTTTTATATCCTCCACTCACCACCGAAGGGAGATCTTTAGTTCTAGAGTGGCACACCGTAACCGTGGCGTTGTGCCACTTCAATAACTCGGCAACGGGAGTGCCGACAATTTTACTTCTACCCAAAACGACAGCCTGAGCTCCAGCTATGGGTACGCCGCTCCTGCAACCGATAAAACAGTTTCTTAGAACATTTCGCTATTAAAAAGCATTTTTATTTATTATTTACGACTAATTGATAAAGAGCGAGGGAATATTTTCGGCTAGGCTTGCGGTGCAACTATATTGATAACATTGATTTACGTTACCTTTTTATGAGTTCGATGCAGCCGTTAGGGGTGCAGGGCAAAAATCCAGACATATCGCCGATGGCGACTTTACCCTCGTTGATAGTATTTAACCTGCGGAGATTTGAGATAAAAATACAGTTCGAATAATTCACGCGACATAGGCCTTGTTTTAGAGATTATTTACGAAACTGCTTTATTTACGGGAATTGCTATTATAGGAAAATTTTCCACTCTATAATTTCGTTTCAGTCTTCCAATTTTATTGTTTACGTCGCCGGCGTTTTACGTCATTTTAAATAATCTCCGACATTATCGCTTATCGATGAAAATGTCAAAGAGCAACGAACGTGTTTACGGGGAAGAAAATTATCTGCTTTGTGTATATTAAATAAAAAATTTTATGCAATATATAATAACTTATCAATCTTATTGATAAAAATTATTTTGCAATCCTAATAAAATTCTCTTAATTTACAAAAATATATGAATTTTGTTGAATTAAGTTTTATTACCCGTCGACGTCTTTATCCGGAGAAACGGAGTCCGTGATAAGGTGAGAATTAATTTCGTTTACACTGTCGAGAGGCATCTGCACGATGATGCCGTGAGTGTTTGGATCGTTGTTGAGCTTCGCCAATTTTGTGAGCAGCTCGTATTCCGTCGTGGTGTTCGGCAGCTTGACATGAGTTGCATTTATTCCGATCTCGCTGGCAGCCTTGATCTTCATGCGAATGTAAACATTCGAGTCCTCTCGGCCGCCCACTTGTACGATCGCCAAGCCCGGGGCATAATTCGGCAGTACCTTTCGCATTTTCTCGACATCTTGCGCGAGCGATTCGCGAATCTCTCTGAGAAGCGAAAAATGATAAAGCGATGATAAAATAAGGTTGATATTTATTCTTTTGGTAATTTGCAATGAACAAAATATTCATTGTCGATGCGCATATGTTGGAAGAATATTTTTTATCAAAATTTAGATTGTTAGTGTTACTTTAAATAATTTGAATCCCTTGTTAATGAAATATCTTGCGTTACGTAAAGTTAATTTTAAACTTAGAATTAGAATTCCCATCAATTAAAAATCTAATATATGTAAATTGAGAATAAAAAGACTTCTTATTAGATCAATTGAAACATGTTAGTGAAATATTAAGTTAAAAAATAAAACAGTGCACTGAAAATGCGTTATTCAATTAATCATTATGTTCATCGTTAAAATTTGAATGCATAAATCAAATGATAAAACTCGTTGGAAACAGAGTTGCAAACTGATACTACTGTCACGTAGCATGTTTACATCGGTATGATAATTACAGCCTAGCGCTTAGTCTTGTGACCTTGCTCAGATCTACCCAGCGTTGAAAAGCACATTTATTACATAATATTATCAATAATTATCAATAATTAAAAAAAAAAAAAGAAATCAATGCTCAACCGCCGATATCCAAAAAGACCCGAATGACTCCGCATTTAATCCATGCACAGTGTTTATACTAACTTGGATACTTCCGTGCCGGACAGCACGACGCCCCGTACGTCGCTCGCCATGCCTCTGTTCAGGAATCTGCAAACGAGGGCAACTTGCTGAGTGAAAATCTCTCACCTGTCTCCCGAGCGAACGGACAATTATATTTTCGCGAGGAGGCGCGCGGATATCAGCGAGATAGACGTACGACCGAGGTGAACGGGAGTACCGAGGGGATCTGGAGCCGGTTTGCTACGCGCAGCTCGCCGTGTCGGTTACCATGCCTTATTTCTTTTATCGCGGCCTTTTCCGCGTGTGCGTGTAGATGCGCGAATACACATAGAAAGCGCGGGTACGTCGGTGGGTTACGTTCGCTCGCCGGTTTTCCCCCTCTCGCGAGATCTTGAACGGTCCTCAAGCGGTTCTCAATCGGAAAAAATATGTGGAGCTCGAGGTGGTTTCTTAAATTTTGCTAGGCACCCTGCAGCGAAAGTAGGTGTCGCTGGTATATATATAGATTTTGAATTGAAATCAGTTTTCAGCTATTTTTAAAGTTCGAACTACGATTTTATTTGGCCTTTTTTGTGTTATCTTTAAATGTTTATGAGTTTATTTTCTGTTTATCTTTTATTTAAATTTTTTATCTTGATCAAAATACATTAAAGTACTGTTTATATATTATATTTATTTATCTATTTTTTTTTATAAAATAACATTTTTAACATTTATAATAATTTTCTATTTTTTTCATGCTTACGTTGTAATGTAACATTTTTTTATTTGAAATGAATAGAAAAAATTATTCGTTATTTAAAATGTGCCAAAATTTTGTAAAAGTAATTTATGAATTAAGTTAATTATTAATTAAGTAAATTAAATAAATTATTAATTTTGAAAATAAATTGTTATTATTTTTAAAAGAGTTTAAACAGGACCTTTCAATGACCGTTATTTGTATACAAATTTATTTTAAAAAATTTCACTGCGTATATCGTTCTTTATCTGCAAATTTCCAAAATATAGATAATAATTTGCATCAAGATAATGAAACTTTTTTTAAACTAATTTAACTGGAAACAGATAATGATGTTCAATCAACTTAATTTGTTTGCACTTAAGGTAGTACTACCGTTAAATAATTTACCGTTCAGAATCTTCTGAAAATTGGCGTGTTGGTAGATATTGTTTAAGAAAAGACACATCTAAATTTTGGCGAGGTTTTGGAGTGTGAGAAAAAAAGTTATAAACATTTGAATTTCGAAAAATACACACTTTTCTCTAAAATTCTTAATTGCATAAAACTGACCGTTCAGAATTCGCTAAAATTTTGCAGATTGTTAGTTATGGAATGAACGAATATTTTAAATGCTTGAAAGCAGGAATTCAGAGCCTGTGGGCGTAGT
>UCOM01000276.1:0-96330 GCA_900474385.1 Ormyrus pomaceus
GTCTTTTGTCAGATTTAGACCAAAAACTTAGGCCAGACTCTCGTTAGACTTTCGCTAGAGTTATTTTTTTACACGGGAGTGGCCGATTCGAAAAAAAGATACAGAATACGCCGGCGAACGTAATAAGGCTACGTATACGCCTCGTATCGCGCGCCTGCACGATTTCTAGGAGGACCGGAGCGAGACAGAGAGAGAGAGAGAGAGAGAGAGAGAGGGAGAGAGGCACGTATCAGTATGCAAGTTCGGCGTAGGCGCATCCGGTCTGCGCTCGCGCAAGCTCAGCGCGGCTCACGTTGCATTATGTATCCCCATTCGCCTGTCAATACCGTACGGCTATGCCTCGTCACTCGTCGTATGATAAGAATAGAATAATAGAATTTTCTATTAGCCGCGCGCAGCCCGATTGCGCCTTGCGCGCTTGCTGATCCCTCCCCACACACTGCTTTTAATTCGATATAAATGCAAGTCCGAATGTAAAATGGGCTCTCCCTCGAAAAAGCTGTTGTTTACTGGCCGATTAATCAACCATTTGATACCGCGAATTACTCGTCGGAGGATAAGAAAAAGCTGCGGCGAGATAAGGAAATTATCAATTTTATAATTAACTTTTTTGTGCATCGAACTTCGTGCAAATGAGATTAAAACGTACTTCGATAATGAAATAATGCACAATATATCGTTGACCAGAGACTGCAGCTCCCGCCTCAAAACAATGACCATTGGATTTTTCTTGCTTTCCTCTCCATTAATATACGCACATTCCCATCAAAGCCAGTTACAACTCGCGCAATTAGCGGCTCGATCCTGGCTGGTGCGCTTATTACGAGCGCCTATTACAGCAGTTGCATAAACACGCCAGTCCATTAATTTCTCGTTGTTTATCAGCCGCGGAGAAAGAGTAGCCCCCGGGAGAGACGCCTCGGCAAAAAAAAAAAAAAAAAAAGGCAAAAAGCGAGCTCGGACGTATCTAGACGATTGCGCGACCGGGGTGATTTTCGCGCGTCGCGGTAATTACGATAATTCGGATTAACGGCGCAGAGCTCGATCTCTCTCGCCTATTTCCACGGGTTTCGAAAGAGCCGGTTGCGACATCGACGGCGGCTGTTATACGCAGGCAGCGCCCGGATAAACAATGTCATTAGCGCCGCCAGGCGCACGAAATTCCCGGAATCGGGAGCGAAATTTTGGCGAGAGAGTTACGGGAGGCGTCGGACGATATTCGCAGGAGATGGAAAGGAGACCGGGCTTTTTTAAGAGGCGCGTTACGGGCAATTATGAGCGATTCAAATGAGTCACTTGCCGAGTTAAAAATAATCGAGCACCATTGGCAGCAATTAATGTCAATGCGTAATCGAATAAAGCCCCGTTCAATAGTTTGCACTTGCTCCTTCGCTCTTTTGTTTGCTCCTTTTATTTCCATATAAATAGTTTTTGCCTTTTTAAAAAGCAACTCGATTAATTGCCGACGAGTAATGGCTTCTATTATTAGCCGCAAAAGCAGAATATCAATCTTCTCTCTCGGTAATCTAATTAAATTTATTTTTTAATTTACGAAAGAAGGAAAACGTTTCCTTGGATAAGACACTCTTGATTAATAAAATATTGCAGATGAGTTGTAAATAAAATTTTATATCCTAAGAAATGTAGAATAAATAACTATTAACAGTTAATCAAAATAGGGAATTATAATTAGGAACTGTTTATTAACTACATTGAATTAATCAATAAATTAAACGGAGAAAAAGTGATTAAAGCTTGATGTTAATTTAATGAAAATTATGTAATTTAAATCGAAATTATTCCTCAAGGCCTCCGCACATACTTGCATCTCGAAAAACTTTACGACCCATTAGTTTCTATATAAATATCTGCCTCCTCGAATTACGTACGTTGCACGCTTGAAATAATCATAATCTTCGCTTTTTCGTAGAAAATCCAATTTTCAGATCACCTTCAGCGAGAAACTGCGAGATGTAAATTCCGCGGCGATGACAGCATGCAATTACGGGAATTTTTCTGCCGATTTAATTACCAATTTATAAAAGAGGCCCACGAAATTATCAAGGCAAATACATCTTTTATCCGGGCGACCCATCGGCCGCCTAATTGAAAATAAAGGATAAAGTTAATGCGAAATTTTCTCAGCTGCGGCTCTCAATTAGGATCGACCTTAAAAAAATAAAAGAAGCAAGCGAAAGAGAGCGAGTTGGCTATTGCTTGCGCCGGAAGTACGTTTAAGGGTCGGCAGATCGTCCATCCGCTCCGTTTCGCTCGTCGTGGCCGACGACCTTGGCCGGTGAGTTGCGCCAGTAGCGCATCGAGTTTCCTTGAAATAAATTAATAAAGATAAGGTTTCGCCGCTGCCCCGCGGCGCGGCTCTCCGAGAGGGGGTTTACAGAAGATACCGCGAGAGAGCGCATACCATAATTGTCGGACAATTATCTGCCGCGGCTGTCGTATATTAGTCGCATGCGAAAAAGACTCGACTATTGTTTGCGTTGGTGCCTCTTGCCGCGAGGCAGCGAGAGGCTCGTTCTTTTTTTTTTCTGTTTTTTTTTTCTAGGCGCGCATTGTTTTGCGTACGAGCGCGCGCGCCTCTCCGTGTGCGGATTAAATGTGTGCGCGCGCGCGCGCGGAGAAATGTCGACGTGTGCACGCGGTGTGCGAGAGAGCGAGCGAGAGAGAGAGAGAGAGAGAGTCGGTAGCGGCTCGACGGCTATTCCCTGGCCCTAATTACGCGCAATGCCAAAGCAAAAAAGCCTTTCAAATTCCAAAGCGCAGAGTCTGCAGGGGAATGAGCGAGAGTGCACACAGCTCTCCGTTGTGCTCTCTCGCGGAGCATTCCGTTTTCGTGCGCGTCCGCGCGCCGCTCTTTGCAATTTTCTTTTGTTTTTTTTTTTTTTTTCGAAAACTCTTTTAGTCGCGAGTTTTTTGCAGCCGCTTCGAGAGAGCTGCTAATTAATTCTGATTAAAAACATTTTCTTTTTTTTTTCAGCTTTTTTAAACAAACTTTAATCAGCTGCAATGTATTTATTATTAAAAAAGGATAGACGAATGCAAGAAAAGTATTGAAAGTTATCTCGTCGTTAGTTGTACGTTACGTACAGGCGTGCGTCAAAATAACTTTATTTTTAGAGCTATAGAATATTTCAAACGTAATCGCTAATAGGTGATAAATATAAACGAATCCTTCAAATGTAAATTTTAAATCACACCCAACGAGCAACGTATATGTTTACCATAACCTTTTTTGGTTAAAAAAAAAAAAATAATTTTCATACAGCTCGTTGCGTTGCACGATCCAAGGTAAAAGAAGCAAGCAAAAATAGTTTGCATAATCAGCCGATTAACCGATCTAAAAAATAAAAAAAAAAAATAAAAAAAGTCGGAATAGTAAAACAGGCTGCACCCACTATTGCAGAAAAACGCGTAAAAGCTCGCTCTCGCAGCCACATCTCTGCGTAACATCGCTCTCTCCCTCCCTGAAAAGACTCGAGACAACATTGTCTTCGCTCGGGCATAATTAGCTGCAGCATTATTAATTAGCTGCTCTCTCTCTCTCTCTCCGGGGGTATATATACGCGCCGCTCTCGCCATCCGCGAGGTTCGCGCGCCGCCGCCGCTGCGCAGCCTCTCACTTAACAATGTCGCATTAGCGCATTATCTCGGCGCAATAATTGTTTATTCAACGCGGAGAGCCCAGGCCCAAGTTAAGTCGTTACGTTCGCCAGTCTCATTAGTCATTCGAATAAACAAGCGGGGGGGAAAAAAGTCATTCAATGAAAATTCCCTCCCGATAGATAAGAAGCCAAGCTCGCCGAGAGGCTCTCAATCTTCCCCGGCGGATTCGCGCGTCTGGATCCGCGCGCGGCGCCGCGGCGATTTACAATTTTAATTTCATTAATACAAGTGTTAAATAACATCGATGAAGCGCCGATAAAGGGCACCTACTGCACGCCCGCGGCACGAGATTCGCTCGTTTGTAGCGCCGGAAAAACGAGCGGTGAGAGAGAGGGAGAGAGAGAGAGATAAAAGTTTAAGAAAAAATACGGGAAAAGTCTCGCTCTGCCGGCGCGCAATTTATTTTACGCTCGCTAGCCGAGTGCATTACTGCACGCGGCTCGTCTTTTTCGTCGTGGAAACTTTGTTGCGCATATAATGGGGCGTTGCTCGCAGATAAAACACGAGCCCAATTCCGAGACCGGTGTGAAAAGATCTCGCGGCTTTCCCGGGCCGCGATAAAAATAGATTTAATTGCCCGCTCTGTTATGCGAGCGCTTCTGAAATTAGAAAAATGAAGGTGCGAACGGGCGACGTAGGCGGAAAATGGAAAGCATTAATGCGCGGCTTTGTCGAGCCGGTGGAACAATGAAATCGCGCCCGGGGAAGTATCATAATTGAGAGAAAGAGAGGACTTTGCCTCTCCGCGGGAGCTTTTAAGTGGATCCGTTTCTTCGACGTGAAAAGATCAAATATATATAGGCAACGATAAATGATACTCGCTTTCCTTTTCTCCTTTCTTCTTTCCCGAGCGAAGGAATGAAAAGAAGCTGTTTTTCCCGCTGTTTTATGCCGCTTTCCGAGAAAGAGTGTCTGTTTTCCTGTAAAACGTTCGAGAATGTTAGAAGGGACATAAATTTTGTATGCCCCGTGTTTATACATGCAAGGCATTTCACTTGCAACGCGTTGCCTCTCCTCCCGGATTTTTCACACCTTTCGAAAAGAAACCGTCTGGGATGCGTAAGCAGCGGAGACTGCTCATCCGACTAAACTCGTCCCTCATTAAATATTAGAAACAATTATTCTTCCCCTTTAAATCTGCAAATTGAATAATGAAGTTTCATCCGTAAACGCGGAGTATAATGGAGATTGCGCCCGAAGTTTATTTTTAGCCGGCGTCTCTAATTTAACGATACACACTGCGATTGACGCAGCTGATATCGCTAATAAAATCAGCCGCAAACGAGTTCCCGCAAGTGCACAAGTCGATTTTTGAAGGAATATCAGATAAGGCATTGAACACGTCGAATAGTACGCTCCTTTGAGAGGCGAAGCTCGGGCGCATATAGCATCATCGCCGCACGAAGAAGGCCGCCGGTATACAGGGAGAAAAATGATCGGGCAAAAGGCGCATAGAGTCATCTCTATGCAGGAAGAGAGGCTCTGGAAACGGTCCGGCCGGGCGAACAATAGCGCTCTTTGACGATTCCCCATGTGTACACACATCTCGGCGCGTTGTGTTTCGTCCACTCCGTCTTCGGCCTCTCGCCGCTGCCCGGCTGCTTTTTCTTTCGGAACATCGTGTAAGTTGCAGAGGGCAAAACGAGCAGCAAGCCCCCCCTTCTCTCTGCCCCTCTCTCTCTCTCTCTGTCTCTGTCTCGATCGCGCTCGCAGATGAAGCCGCGATAACGCGTATAAAAGCTGTATCTACATTGAGTTCGGACAGGCACCACTTTATTCTCCTACCCGGCCGCGGAGCGCTTACAAGTGTTTTCCATTTGTCGCGCCTTCTAGCTCCTTCTCTCTCCCTCCTGCTTCTTCCTTCTCGGCTTTCTTGCTTTCTTGGCGTTTCTCGTGCGCGCGCGTTGCGTCCGATCTGCATGCCGCGCACGCAGGTCTGCCCGCTGCCGCCGCTAAGGCTGCTCCCTCTCTCTCTCTCTCTCTCTCTCTCTCTCTCACTGGATCTGATCCAGCAAATTCTTCCGTTGCTGTAAACTATACGTGCATGTGGATCCTTTTTCAAAGCGGCCCCTGCTAAATTGCCCTCCTCCCGAAGAAGTCGCTCGAGCGCATTTTTTCATCGAATAAATTGCGCCCGCGATAAGCGAGTATACCATTTTTCGCGGAGAATCGAATGAATTTTTAAACCGTCGATGTGATGCTCCGCAAAATTTAAACATTAATTCGCGATTTATAATCATTTAATTAGGTTCGATGTATCTGAAGAGCAGCTACTTTACGAACACACACCGCGCGGCGCACAAGTGTACTTTGCGCCGATAATCGCAGTCGTTAATCCGAACTAAATAACAATGAGTTCAGCCTCCCCCCCCCCCTCTCGTGCAGCGCTAAAGCCTCGCGCTTCCATAATGATGTAATGCACATATCGATCGCTTATACGCACTCGCCCAGGGGAGGAACTTAAGGAGGTACCTATATACCCTCCAATTGGCTGATTCCGATCTCTCGCGGCAGTTAATTGATTCCAAGTGCGCGCGGCTCTCGCGCGCGTACATATACACGCTCTCCGATAATTCGCAGATTCCCTAATACGAGCGCGGTGAACTAATTAGCCTCCCGAGGCGTATGTACACTGCGCACGATCTCCGCTGCTCTACCAAGTAGGCGAGTCTCGCTTATTGACGCATATATAATTTCGCGAACCTCCCGCCCGGCACTTTTATTTCCTTTCGTCTCTAATTGCGGGGAACGAGCTCATCGAGGCTTTCGCACACAATTATTCGGAGGCTCCTTCTATATTTAACCGAAAACTTTGAGCCGCTCGATAAAGCATCTTATATATAAATAATTCGAAAAAGCAGCGCGACTCCGCGCCGCGAAAAATCGCTCGAGATAAGAGCCCCGCGCGGTTGGCCTTCGCTCTCTCTCTCTCTCTCTCTCTCCGCGCGCGCTCGCGCATTTTCTTAGTCTGCATATTTCCGCGCGTACATAACGAAAGTAAGTACGCGGCGAGGCAGGAGAGGTTGTTTCGAGCTGGCGGCGGTTCGGGCCGAAACGGAGAGGAATAGAGGTTGCATATACGCGTGGCTCGCGTGCGCAGTAGAGATCTCCGGCGCAGCTCCTCCGCTAAATTACGATTCCCTCCCGAGATAAGGCGCCGCCGCCGCCGCCGCCGTCGCCGCCGCGGCTCCCGTGAGCCGGCCGGAGCTTGTTGCAAGTGCTGCTGCTGCCGCCGCCGTTAAAGGGAGAAAGACGGATGTGGAGAGGAGAGAAAACGAAGCGAATAACAAGAGGCGCGCGATTAAAAGCCGAGGCAGATGGAAAAAAAAAGTAGAGATCGAATAATAGGGGGAGGAAGGAGAGCGGGGCGGTCGCGCAGTACACGCAATAGAATCTTAGAGCGTTCGGCTGTACTCGAGGACGCGCGGCAGAGGAGTCGCGCGCGGAGATCCCGGCCGAGATATTCGGCGAGGAAAAATCTCGAGTACAAGCTAGCCAATTCTTGCCCGGTCGCTTTTGGCGCTCGTTTCCTTTTTCAAAAAAGCTGGCCAGAGGGACCATTATACCGCCCCGGCGAGAGAGAGAGAGAGAGAGAGAGAGAGAGAGAGGATCTTATCGGCGGCTTTCGAGAAATTTCGCCGATGTGTCCCTCTCTCCCCGCGCCAAGACGAAAAGTCACGAGGCTGTGGCGAGTTTTCGACCGATGGCTTGTAAAGTTAAATAGCTGCCTGTTATCTCGGCTCCGAGAGGGAGAACGGATTCGGCCGACGGTCTTATAACTTTCGAGTTTAATTGACGCAGGTTGAGGGTGAGAATACGAGTAAGCAGAACTTGCCGGAGTGTGTAGGATTTAATTAGCAATTTTCAAACTAATTAAATAAACTGAACAATTTTATGCCACCGGGGAATGTTGAAGAAGGACTGTAAAGAAAAGGAAAGTCACTAGAACGAACTTTTTAGAAAGGGCAAAAAATGGTAAAATTTCATTATAACTCAATAAGCGTCGATGTGAAATCGAGTAACTTTACAATGGTATTTATTTGTTTTAAAAATTTTATAAGTAAGTACGCGTGAATAATTATTTACCGCTTCGTGCATCGAGGTATTTCATAGTTGGACACAAAATTTCCATAAACAGATGAAATAACTTTAATGCTTGTTTAAACGTTTTTAATCTTTCAGAGTAAAGAGCAAGAAAATTGTTCGGTTAAAAGCTTGTACAAGATAAAATAATAATATACCATTATCGACAATTTCACTTGAGCAGTATTATTATTAGATTTCAAATATCTTTCTGAAATTTATGATCACGTAAACAGGCTTAAGTATTTAAGGTTTTACATGTTTCAACATTGTGAAATGATTGACAAACAAGTTAAATTAAATATCGCTTTTACAACGCAGCAGCTTTACAAGAATATAACAATTTTACAGTACGTTTTTACTGGCAACTATAATAATTTTGTAAAACGCAAGAGCACTTAAATAAAGGAACATTTGAATAAATGTACATTTTGAATAAAAAAAAAAATAAAAAGCCGAAGGTCGTAAACCGTTCGTTACTCCTTTTAATACCCGAGTTGGAAAGGAACAGCCAGAAAAGAAAATGGAATTTTTCAGCATATAATGAAAACGTCGACTTCGGTCTGACATTCACCCGCGGATCGGTGCACCGCCAGAAACGCGACAATAACAATGACTCGGTGCCTTTTTGCACGCGAGTCCGCGAGAGAGAGAGAGAGAGAAAGAAAGCTCCGCGAGGGATAACAGTTAGCGGCGTTCACGGGAGAGAGTTCAGAGCTGCGATCCGCTCGGGCGGATAGGCGAATATATTTTTGCCCCGCCGCGCGACACTTTACGTTTATGCGCCTCCCGCGACACGAAACGGCGCACCGAACCGTCTTGGGCCAATCGTGATCGCAGTTCCCGTTGCGACAAGGGCTCTCTACCGAGCAATGGCTTCGTGCTCGAGCTTCCTGCTAGGCGAATGTCACCCTCGATTGTAAAATATAAAATATATATCGCTCTCCGCGAAGCCCCGAACAATGAGGCGCCTTGTGGGAGCGGCCGACGCTCGGTGTATAAGACCGGCCTCGGCAGTACTCGGGGCTTTCCTCAAAGAAATTAGCCTCCTTTTTACCGGCCGAGATTGTATTCCGCTCCAAGCTCCGAGCAACTATAGTCTCAAGGCTTTTGCAGGATTGTCTAGGAAAGCCGCGTGTGAAACGCGCGATAGTTTCTTTTTTTTTTTTTTTCATCAAAGACGGTCTTTAACTTATGCTGCTGCTGCTGCTGCTGCTTTTTAACGCAGGAATTAAGTGAGTCATCGCCGCTGAAAAAAATCGCGTTGCCTCACTCGAGAGAGCTCTTGAAATGACTTACAATGGAGACTGGCCGCCGCGAGTTTTTCAAGTTTATTTCATTCCTTGCAATAGCCGTCACTCGTTTAAAATCAAAATTATATTGCAAAGCAGCCTCCGTAGCCCACTCAAAACTCGCAAAGCGAAGCACTCGAGCTCGCCACCATTATAACCCATCCGCGAAAGCATCAGCGATATAGCGCGGAAAATCGCCATCGGCGGAAGAATCGTTGCACAGCGATCCGCCGCGAAAGAAATTAGCCTGGCGCTTATCTGGAAAGTCGGGGCGGCGAAAACGGCAGGCGGCCGCCTCGGCGCTCGAGACGTTGGCTCTCGCGATAGAGAGAAAATCGGCGCTAACGGAGCCACTTTCGGCCGTGGGCCCTGCGCGAGCGAGCGCGAAGAAGACGTAGCCTCTCGTCGCGAGGAGTTAACGGTCGATGGCTCCTTCGAAGATTACTTCCTGGCGTCTCTCTTTGTTCGCCTCCCCCCTTCGAGGAGGTGGGGACACGCCGATAACGAGCCACGGGACTAACGGTGTCGTGCGCCAACGCCGAGGATATAGTCTCTACCGCGGCCGCGCTATTTAATTAACCGTAATAGCTCCCCCCCTCTTCTTTTCATTGTTTCTCCGTGATTCCGAGGCGGCGGCGGCGGCGGCGGCGACCGGCCCGATCGCTTTTTAGCGGGGCTATCTTTATCGCGGGCCAATTAACTAATTCCGAGCCGTTTTCTCCCTCGCCTATAACCGAGCGTCGCGCCGATTATTGGCGTTCCGAGATTAAGCTGCGCTCCTTGCGTATATATATATATATGTGTGTAAGACGGCGAAGCGTCTTTCCGAGGGAAGCTGAGGAATGTTTATTGCCGGTGCCTTCTTCGCTTGCCGGTAGGCTCGATTGTTCTTGTACGATTAAAGTGCGCGAGTTACTAAATTCACTTGGAGAAAGTTCAATAGAGTATCGTTTAAAGTGATAATGATGGATAAAAAGTTTTGAAAAATATAACAGTCCAAATTATAATGATTTAAAGACTACTTTCTTGCGAATTGTGGAGGCTCCTCAGACTCGCTGTAAATATTAACGATTGTCAATATTTTTACGATACCGCGTTACATTACGCGGAGTATTCTCAAAAATTTTAACGCAATAAAATGTTTACGATTCATGAAATAAAATATATCCGGCAGGACTAGAGAAAATCGATTAAAAGCATCTGGCAAAGCCGCGGCTTAGCCGCGGCGGCCATTAAATAAATAAAACTGCGAACCTTAATAAACGTTATAGACGCGGAGCCCAAACAGCTCCTCTCCTCGGCGTACTCGCAAAATTCCCTCCGCACAGTACAAAAGGATTATACGGCTTGATTCATTCAGCTAGCGATGCGTCAGTACCGGGTTTGGAAGGCTTATTCATTCTAACGCAACGTCAAATTATTATTCGCCTTAGCGGAACGGCGAGAAAAATGAAAGTGCAGGAGGGAGAGAGAGAGAGAGAGAGAGAGAGGCGGCGATCGCGCGCGCAAGCGGCAAAAGATGAGGAGGAGAAAAAAGGTGGACGCAGACTTACGGGGCAGCGGTGTGTAATTGCTATTTATGTCTCATTGCAGTCTTCGCTGTACCGCCACGACAAAGAGAGCCGCGCCGCGCGCGCTTACCGTTTAAAGCCTTTCAAAGAACGGCCCGAGAGCCGCCTGCGCTCCACAGAAACCAAGAGAGAGAGAGAGAGAGAGAGGGAGAGAGAGAGCCATGGTGGAAAACAGCTACTTTAAATTATTTATTATACAATACTAAAAGTCTGCCTCGACCATTACGCAAAACATAAGTCTTTCAAGGACACGAGCAAATTGAAGTGCTCCGCGGCCACGAACAATACACATTATTATCCTCGCTTATTTTTATTTTTCGCTCGCAGCTCTTCGCCGCGCTGCTCCTTTTTTTTTGCGCTCGCGCGACGGACAAGTCGGATCGATTTGCATTATGCACCGCACGAAAATCCCGTGGCCTGCGCGCCGACGGCTGCCGGTCGCGGCCGCCGATGATGAACGGCGGCGCGCGGAGAAAAAAAAAAAGTATTCTAATAATCCAGTTTCGACACCGAGAGAGCTTATCTCTCGGCGGCAAAAGTATGTGGGCTTCGCGTAACATTCCTTTCCCGCGTCTTTCAATAACTCGCAATTTTGCAATTTCCCGAGATTACGGGCGAGGGGGAAAATTGTTTAACGCGCGTTGTTAACGTTTGCATGGAAATATATTAAAAATGTAAATGCCCATATATGTCGGAGAGGCGGAGAAAAAGTTTAGCGATTATTGAAAATATTTTCCGCTGCAGAGTCGCTGCTTGTACCGAGAAAGATTCTAAAATGTTGCATTATAGGCGGCGATGTGCGCTGGGCTTTGAAGAAACGCCTGGAATGTTAAATGTAATGCAAAATGGAAATGCTTTATGTTAAACGCCGCGGAATATGTAACTGCGCTCTCTGCGTCTTTAGCCTGCGGTTCAAGGAAATGAAGAAAAAAAAACCGGAGATATCTTTACAATCGAGAATGCAATTAGAAAGACATTAGAGTTGATTGTAGTCGTATTGAACATTTTCCAGATGCCATTATGCGCTGATTCGAAATATCCTGAAAACAACTCATTAATTCGAGGAATGCAAAATATATCCCTCTAACTTTTCCTCTCTAATAACGAATTTTTTGATTTCTTCTTTTTTAAACAAATATGTACAAGTCGAAATAAACATTTGTTTACTGCAGTATCGTCTTTACACTGCTAAATAAACTTTGCCTTGCGATTAATTACACCGAGGCAACAAAAGCAGCACCCTAACCCCTAAATCATACACAATAGCGATAAATTAAGGAAGTTGCGCAGAATCTATTCCGGTTTTAATAGAGAACTTATACGAGGCTCATTTCCCCGAAAGCTCCGGGCTACCCGGAAAAGGGCAAAGGAACCCAAGCCGCGTAGGTGAAATAATGTGCGTCTCGGTCGAATTTCAGGGAACACCTCGGCGCTTACTTAAGATCTGGCATTAGGAGCAAAGCGAGCAGAAAGATACAGAAACGACTCTCGCTTGCGCGCGTATACACGCGGAGAGCGAAAAACACTTTCGTTTCGTGGTACCCTTCGCTTTTCGCGAACTAGACCAGCCTCCGTGGTCGCACATCTGCGGGAGAAAGAGAGAGAGAGAGAGGAGGAATGCCGACACGTTCACAATCTTGCTTTTCGCAACCGCTCTAAATCGTGATTTCCCAAAGGTTTAAAGAACTCGGAGCGAGCGAGAGAGAGAGAAGTTGAAGGTTCCCGCCGGCCCCAAAGGCGAGAGCGCGAGCGCCTGTGTGACTTTTAATGGGAACCAATGAGCCCCGCAGCTACCGCGGCCTGCTCGACTTTTTTATCGCGAAGAATGTGTGCTGCTCGGCGCAACTTTAAATTGCAGCTTTTTTTTCTTCTTTTCTTCGCGGCAGCTAAACCGCCGGGGTTTGTTGCACCTGCTTAGAACGCAACTTTCAGTTTTTCGAATTCGGATTGTCGCGGCCGGTTGTAGGGAGGTTCGAACTGACTCGATGATGTTGACAACATTGATGTGGTCTAGGAGAAAAAGACTCTGGCTTTATCAATTTTTAAAGAAGAAAACAAAAATATTGTAAGGTACATACAGGACGAGATTGCAGTAAAAAATCTTTAACTAAGCCAAGCGTATAAACTGGAACAAAGACAGTTAAATCGTTTATCGATATTACAATATAATTTCCTTGATTTAAAGTTTATCGATGCTCAAAGTGTCGAAATTACTTTCCGCGATGCAATCATCACTTTCGATCATAATTTTATTACAAACTTGCTGAACTGCTGGGCAAGCAAAACAAAATGAGTCGCGAAATAGTACCGAGAGAGGAGAGGAAGAGAGAGAGAGAGAGAGAAAAGACAGAACTTTGTCGACGGGGATGGAACTCGACGGCTTCTTCTCCGAGGCAAACTTTCGCTGCACGAGGCAACGGTTAAAGGAAAATTCAATCCACGGTGAATTTAATAAGGGCGTCACGATCGGATTTTTATTACCGGTGAGTCCTTATTTATCGATAGAATTAAGAAGCGCTCCGGCAACGCTTCCGGCTGTTGCCTTTCGCGCTCATTTTTTTCCTCCGTTCCTCTCCGTTTATTTGTCCAGAGTCGGGGCTTATTTATTAAGAGGCTAAAAATCCGAGTGGCTAATGCATTTAATGTCCATTCGAAATCATTTCCTCGAAAGCAAAAACTTTATTAGATTCCGGATTGATGTTATTGCCTCGCCGCTGAAGTAAGGCTGGCAACTATAACGGTAGCAGTCAACAAGGACAAGTTTTACGCTCCGATCGAAACCGACTTATTTTCTCCCCACATTCCTCGGCCAATTGCACTGTTAAGCCGTTTCGGCGGCAATAAATACTACCTAAAATAAACATTTTTTTTTTTTGCCGCAGAAATTACACTTCACCGAGAGTTTTCTCGTTACCTGATTTTATGCCCCGGCGGCGCAGCCAATTGTGCACGTCAACCCGATCTCCGCTTTTATTCCAAACATAAATGATCCACGCTGATTTTACTCTCAATAAATATTAGCAGCTCGTGTTTCGCAGCCGCTTTGGAACAGTGGAGATTAGAGGACTTTCAACACTATCAATTTTCACTCGCTGCGCGCCGCGATAGAGCGAAAATGACTTTATTAACTGTTATAAAAGCTGTCTCGGGCGCGATGTTTTATAGCATTGTAGATTTGATCAAAGCGGGCTATATTATACAATTGCACGTTAGATCGAATTATACGACGCATTGATTTGTATTGAACAATTATCTTCGATCAAGTTATGGTGCACTCGTTCACCGGGCTTGCTTTTTAACCGAACTACCGCCGAACAAACTCTGTAAAGAAAGCCGAATTTCCTAAATATTTCTTCGAGAGAGAGAGAAAGGCGGAGCTTCGAAAATGGAAGAAAATCGGCAGACCCGCGCGCAATAACCCCTCGGCTATCGGTCTCGAATCGCGCGTCTATATCTCTCCTACAAAATCGAGGCTTCGCTTACGGGGGGCGCGTCTCTCGAGTCGCTCTCGCTCTGGCGATAAATTATCGTCCCTCGAATAAAAGCAAGCCTCAGAGACGGTAGCCGTTTCCTCGCTTAGCAGCAGCAGCAGCAGCAGCAGCAGAAGCTTTTAAACGCCGGCGAATCTAAGTGGCCATCGGCTAAATGACGTCGGACGACAACGCCTCTCGTTATCCAGCGGCCGGGAGCGATCGATCCCTCGAAAATAAAAAAAAGCCCGGGGCTCTCTCTCTCTCTCGCGCGCGCCAGTGCAGGCGACAGCGACAAAAGTATACACACATCCATTTTCAGATCTGTATCTGGCGGAACAATCAAGCCCGGTCTGTGATTCCGCGTTGTATCCGCAATTACCGACTTGTATCCTCGCCCACGCCCCCGCCCTCTCTCGCTCGCTCGCTCGCTCGCCTTGCCCTCTGCTTCTTCTTCTTCTTTCTCCCGGCCAGTCTACGCTGAGCCCTGAGTAGCGTGAGAACTTGTCAACCATCCTTTATGCCCGGCCCTCTCTCTCTCTGCATTTCTGCGAGCCGGCTCCAAAGTCATTACTTGCCGAAGATATACCCAAGGCTGTGCGCTGCCGCCGCCGTATAGGTAAGGGGAATTATAGACAATTTACCTCAACTATCGACCTTTCCTGCTTTTAGAGCTTTCGAATATTCTGTTTCGGTGTAAAAGCAGCACACTCGCCTGGGTAAAATATTTTTTCTCTTCTTCATATTGTACATTACTCGTTATTAATTATTTACAAAACAGAATAAAATTCTTAATAATAAATCGAATAAAAATCCGTTAGGGTTATAGAATTCACCGAGAGCCGTGGGCACACGCATCCGTTTAAACAACGGCACTCGCAAATCAATATCGCCGATAAACCGATTGCACTATAAAATTATCTATTAACCGTAAAACTTTATGCGACCGATAAATTTTGGAAAATATCATTACGGCCCGCTTCGGAGAGCAATACGGCCGCGGCGAATATCGTTAGCATAACCGCGATTTATTTGAATGGCCCGTAACCATAGGCGAGAGAGAGAGACCCCGTTCCGAGGCCCTTCAAAATTACAGTAATACAAGGAAAGCCGTCCCCGCGTGTGTATGCCAGCATTTCGCAGTCACGAGCGAATATTCAATATAGAAAAAAAAAAAAAAAAAAAAGGACCGCGCGGCGGCAGCGCCTATGCGCATACATATACCCGATGCGCGCGCAATTCTATTCACTCTCTCGCATTATCCCCGCGTGCGCTCTCGCAAGGTGCGACGCGCGCGGCTCCGATTGGTCAGCGAAGGCCTAAGAAAGACGTGTGCAAGTAAGGAGCAAAGAGAGAAAAGAACTCGGGAGAGTCTCAAGTCAGCCCGGCGCGCGCATATTTATGGATTACCATACAATGCTCGTGTTTATTAGAGAGATCTTCTAAAGGTCTCTCTCTCTCTCGCTCTCTCGCGGCGCACTCCTCCACTTTGGCCTTCCTCTCCCATAGTCAGACGTAGCGGTACAAGCGCGAGTCTGCCTTTTTTTTTTTTCTTTCCCCGGCGGCCTTTCGAAATATAAATTTAGCGCGCATTTTCGAGCCGCGCAGCTGCAGGAGAAACGCACCAGAAGAAAAGCAGCTCGACCCGTCGCGCGGATGTCCAGTTTTGGTAGCGAGCTGTATAAGAGGTCTCATTCGCATTCGCGGTTCTCTCTCTCTCTCTCCCCTGGCTTGTACCTACACGATCCAGCTGCAAGCCGCGTTCTCCTTTTTATCCGGGCGTACTCTCGAGAGGTTGCCTGCCCGTTCTGGCTTCCTTGCGGGGAAGAGAACCCGCGAAAGCGCGGGCTCCATTCTTACCTCAGCGCCATTCAGCAAATCCAGACGAACGCTCGGGGATTGTTATTCCCGGAGATAAAGCCGCGCCGTTTTTTTGCCGCTCTCTCTCGCCGACGATGTATCTTTATTAATTCGACGATTATTGAGTAATAATTCTGTATGGCTTCATTACGATATGGCCCAGACGGCCGAGCAATTCAATTAACTGACTTTTTATTTATGCTGGACTTCTGTATTCTGTTGTAGTACATTGCAGCGCCGTAAAAAAGTTGTTCTTGCCTCGTTAAGATAGTCCTTAGATTTAAGTTTCTTTTTTTTAAACAATTATTAATCTTTGTATTGAAGGCATTGAGTTTTATATACACAGTGTTTAAAATATTGTCTTTTCTAAAATTTTTCCTATAATTTTTCTGTACTAAAAGTCCTTGTATCAAATGGACTTATACAACAATTTTTTGTAAGTGACAAAAAGACGCCTACCTAATCGTTATTATTCAACTTTTACGTAAAAGCAGGAAAACAACGATACAATAGTCCATTACCAAGTAATAAATGCAGTTCTTTAACTCTCAGCTTGTATTTCGCCTCTTCGCAGCTCATTTAAACCTTTTCCCAAAACAAGCAAATCCTTAAAACTAATTATCGCATTAATCTCAATAACCGAGCGGCCGTTCGGCGCGACATTCCTATTAGACATATTGAAAGAATTGCGGCGCGGGGTAAAATACGCGCCGCGGCCCACAAAGCAGCCAAAGCAGAGCGTAAAGTCCGAGCGCGAGAGAGGCTCATTGCGAGAATTCCTAGCGCGTCGGGCATTTTTCCTTAATTATCGGGCGGCTTTCCGGGTGCATTCATTGCGGCCACGCGCTCTCGCTCTAATTTATGCGCGCAACTGCATAAATACCCGGCAAGAATTCGCGGGACACAAAGACCCCCCCCGTTAAGAATAAGAAAGCGCCCGAGAGCGGGAGAGAGAGAGAGAGAGAGAGAGAAGGAGGGAAAGAAGAATAAAAGCGCCAAGGCTGCGGCCCGGCGCTTGGCGGCAAAGAACCCACGGACCTCCTGAAAGGCGAGGTCATGCGAAAATTTCATGCCCTCGCGGTTAGTTGGCCCAATTAGAGAAAATTCTGGCGACCCAATGCCTCGGCGATCTCCTTGAAAGCCGCAAATTCATTTTTTCAACCTTTAATGAAGAGCTGACTTTGTATTACGAGTAAATTTATGCCGGTGTGTGCGCGTAAGCTTTTAATTTTCAGCCTTGCTCGGCATTCGTTTCGAATCTTTGCGCTTTTTAAGCGGGGCTTTTCAACTTTGCTCCTTTTTTTCGAGCGTCCAGTGAATGCAAGTTCTTTTAATAATTTCACATTTAGAAATGAAACGAGGCTTTAATACAGAAACAGGAATTAGCTGTTACGTAATGAAAATAATAAAATGGAAAGATTATAGCTTTGCAATAAACCGTAAGTTTTTCGGAAATGTTCCGGCTGCTCTTAAAATTATAAGTTTCCGGAAGTAAATGAGAGTAGTCACGTAAGGGTTATAAGGTAAGTTTTTATGTATTTTTCGTGCAAAGGCAGTATTAAACTAAAATACCTGCATTACGAAAATTGTCCATTAAACTAGTCCCACAAAATATGTCAACACTCAAATTACTGGAGAAATAGTCATTCTGAAAATCGATGTTAAAGAATTTCACTCGTCATTATGAAAAGTTGATTACTTTAATGTCGCGGCCACGAATTCCTTTAGATTTCTAATGTAATTTGGAATTTTTGACCGACGTGAAAAATTCAACGTACGACGAAATTATGTAGGTCGGTTTAACAGGGCGTTATTAAAATCTAAATGTTAAAGGGCTTTATACTTGTATTTAAAAATTTAGAGATAACTCCTTAAATAAACAATTCCCACGTGTGCCCTTTCTCGACTATTCGCTGTAAAAACAAATGACTCGTACTTTTTAAACTTGTTACGATTGAGTTAGACTTTCCTTCTCACACGTGCATTAATTCAGCGATTTATTTCCATCACTAATAAAGCACATGCAGTTCCTGTACAACACGGCAGAACAAACTATTCCACTGCTAATCTAAGCAGGAGTAAGTACAACTCGGAGCACCCTTCCCCTACTTTAGCCGTCAGTCTCCGGGCCGCGGCGTCCGTCCAGAAAAGGCTCGCAGCTCGTGCCAGGCAGACATAGGAATGCGCAACGCGCCCATGAAATTAGTAAGTATCTCGGGCGAGCGCGCGCGAACGGCCACGCGCTCTCTCCCTGGCTCTCTCTCTCTCTCTCTATCTGCGCCGCGGTTGCGAGCTAGATCGCTAGCCGATTGCGCCCCGATTTTTTCGCATTCCCCAAGCACGTGGGCGACTGTCGGCCGAGGAGTGACAAGGACACTCGCCTGGAGGGGACTATTTTTCCCCGCGCGCTGCATATATGCGTGTGTGCACGCGGGCTTTCGTTTCGAAAATCGAACGTTTATTGAGCCGATCTCCTTGCGATCGACTTGCTTAATTAGCGCTGGATTTGATCAGTCGTAAATTTAGCGCCAACTGTGTTTGTTGTTTCGTTGCTTTTTTTTTTTTTTTAAGTTATCGGCTATTGAGTTTGGAGCGAAGTTTGCGGGTTAGAGGTTCGCCGAGTGCTTAAGTAACGGCGACTTTTTCCTTTCAGACTGAGGACTTTATTCCGTTTAAATAAGACAATGTGGAGAACAATGGCGCATAGATAAGGGCTACACAAAGCCTTCCAACGCTCTTTGTTTCGTAGGATATGACTTTGTTTCAGAATTTAGATTTCCGAAAATTCAATGGAGTTTCTTTATTTGAAATTTTTGCAAATTTCAGCACTCCGCGGCGCTGAGTCACGGGGAGATTGCATCGAATTTCTCAAAAGTCAAGCGGGGAGAAAGAGAATGATATTTTTTTTCAACAGGTTTATCCGAGCGTCGAATCATCGCATTCTCTCTGCATTACACTACCGCAAACCAATTTTCACGCCAGATCGAAGTAACATGCCCATACCTCGCCGCTATATCAGTCATAGTACATTCCACTCAGGCAACATCACAACAAATCCATTCGAATTCCAAGCAAGATATCCCAGCCGCATAGAATCCAATGATTTTCCGCGCGGCACCTCGTAGAATCTCCCAGCTGTCGATAAGAACTCCGCGGCGTCGATCCTCCTTTTTCCCACGTATACACTTCCCGCTCGGATCAACCGCATCTCGGCGCTTATATTCCCCGGGAAATCGGCGGCTTTTTCCTCGGGCGGCAGAGAATGCAACGCGTCGCGCCGCCGTTCGCGCGAGAATTTTTCGCGGCCTCCGCCAAAGAGGGCCTCGAGTTCGCGTAAAGGAAAAAAGGCCTGCCGCGGCGCGCCCGGCAAAAAGGACCGTCGTCGCTGCAGGTAATTCTCGGAGAAGCTATCGGCTCGAGCTATCGACGGAGCTGCTATCGAGCGCCGAGGCACAATGACAAGGGAGAAAAGAGCCCACGCTCGTATTATGGACACGCTTCCGTGCTCGATTCTGAGTCTGTGGCCGCCTATCGCGGACGATATCGTGGAAAGCGTTGCCGAACCTAGTAATTTCGGCTTGATCCGCGAACACCTTTGTGGGAAATTTCTTTAGAAACGTGTCACTGATGTGATGATCTGGATTCTGGTGGTGGATAACGGGTAAACAAAAATTACATGTTTTTTTTTTTTTTTATACAAACCAATTTTTTTTTATCAAAATATCAAAACACTAGAGGACTAAAGAAAACGACTAGAGGAAAAGGAAGCAATTCGTCAGACTCGTAACATTCGGATGAGTGTAAGCATAAAAATAGTTGTAAGATTAGGTTTTCTATTTTTTAAAGCATAGAAGCACAATACTTAAAATAAGTAAAATTAAATTCTTTACTGACTTGGAACTAATTGATATTATCTTTTATACAATAAATTGCACTTATTAAAAATGGTACCAAACTTCATGTGAGAGTGCAATGATTACTAGTAAGTCATCTGGTAGTTGAATTGATACAATTCTGAATGATTTTAAGACACTATATTTGATTTTTCATTAAACAGAATAAGAATTCGTATTAGCTAAGCGAGTCGATTATTTGCAATGATTCTTATTAAACCATAAACAGTCTCAATTAACGCAGGAAGAAAACGGATAAAAATCTCTCAGCCGAGCAAAAATACAAATACCTCCGCGGCGAGTTATGACGAAGCAAGTCCGCGGAAAGAAGCCGAAAGCCCAGTGCTGCAACTCTGTTGGCAGTCTAGTCACATTTTCCTCGCAATCTGGCCATTCTCTCGCTATCTCCGCATCCCTCTTCCTCCTTTCCCCGTCCTCGGATTTTTCCGAGCGAGCCCGGCTCACCGGCCAATAAAGCAAGCTAGCCCAGCACGCGTCTTTATCCGCTATCTCGAGGCTCGTATCCGTCAGTGGGGGACCGGCAATTTCCTTGGTCACGTGTGCCGCCGCCGCCGCCGCCGCCGCGGCTCGGCAACGCAAAATCGGTATGCGGAAGAGAAAATATCGATGATTATCGCCTTATGGCCAGTGTGCGCTCGCGGATAACGGCCGACCCCGCCGCGACCCGGCACGTATCCGTCTCCGGCGACGACTCCTAGACACACAAAGCAAGCGAGGTCGCCCCCCCCCCCGACGCTGCAGGCCTGTCTCGCGTGCTGCTGCTCATGTTTGCCGAAGCAACGTCGCGAGGTGTGGCTCTTTCATTCAGTCGGCTGGCTTTTTCATTCCAAGTTCGCTTAACCCTTAAGCTCGCTCGCTCATGTCTTCGAATTAGCGCTTCAGCGCGGAGAAAAAATGTATTCAAAGGAATTTTGCCACTTGTTTTAAATTTATTTATTCAGAATGAAGAATGAAGAATTGACCTTGAGGCCAAATGCAGAACAATTCTTTTCTGTCGGCGAGAAGAGCAATTTTTTTATATTGTTCGGATTCAAGCGAGTTATGCGACCATGAAAAACAACCTCGACGAGATCATTCGTTTTCATTTAAAAGATATCCCAGCGGATTCGGACTATGCTAGGAATTTAAATAATTTTTAAATTCCAATTTATAACGATTTCTATTTTTCCAAATACCGAAGCGCTTCCTGCGTGAAAGCATTCGCGCACGCAAGAAGGTTAAGGCGGCTAAAAGCAGAATTTAAATTCAATTTCCCATAAAAGCAGCATTGATATACCCGGCAAAAACCTTCGCGCGTATTCCGCTTCCGCGCAAATGCATAATTCTTTACGAGCCCAGCGACTCGCGAGCTTATAGAAGAAACGATGAATTCCTAGCCGAAGGGTATTTATTTCAACGTAGGAAAAAGAGGCGGGCGGAAAAATAGTTTTAAAAGGCAATCAATCATCGTTGCGGTGCGGCTTTGCTATTAATTACAGAGGCAAGAGGCGTTAGTCGATCGTTAATGGCCAAGCCGCGAGCGCGCTAAAGAGGAAATTCTGCGATGTTTTTGCTCGTCCCGGCTGTTACTTACCAAGCTAGTAAAAGCAAGGAAGGCACGAATGACGATTAACCCTTTCATAACGGCGGTGATCGAAGAAAATATTCTGCGAATTTTAAGCCTCGCCGGAGATTTACCGATTTGCCTTCGGTGAGCATTTTTCCCCTGAAATTAATGACTAAATTAAATAATATCTGCAGTTCCCTTCGGCTTGATGAATCGGGCGACGAACAAGCGCAAATAAATTTTCGAATCCTTAGCTTTACATACTAAAAAGTGTTAAAAATGTAAACAATAAATTTTTACGGAAACCTTAGCTTACGAAAATAATTGAATGGTTTTGAAACTGTAATAAATAAATATTATTGCTAGTAAACAATTTTCACTGTTATGTTATTTGAGCATATTCGAAGGATTAGAAATTCTAATGGCCAGCAAGAAATTTAATATTATGGTAAATGGTTTTGAACAAGGTATATACATAAACCATAATTTAAATAATAGAAAAAAATGCGAAAAGTTATTGAAGTTGTAAAGTAATCTTTATTTTGCACGAAAATATTCAAGTTTAATTTATCTAATTTCCCATCGACGTTCCCTAAAATTGTTTATTTAATTTTCGTTCGATTCCTTCATTCTCCGTACGCACACCTATACGCGAGAGTCGAAAATACCCGCTCGTCGCCTTCGAAAGAAAATTCAATTTAAAAGCCGATCAACAAGGCCGTAAAAGCGAAACTATTTGAACGCGCATCTCCTTAATCACCGGGCGGAAAAAAGTCGGCGAGGAGCGCAGCTCGGCCGAAAGGGGGTAAAAGAAAGTGCTCGGGCGATACGTCGCAGGACGCGCGTCAGGTCGGAGAGCTCGCGCTTGGCCTCGTATCGCGCGAATTCTGCCGGTGAAATCGTCCGGACGGACGGACGGACGGACGCGGCTCTCCCTCTCTTTCTGGCCGCTGTCCAAATGCAGCGGCCAAGCTCGAGCTCGAGGAAAAGTTACGTTTACCTAAGGTTTCGATCCTATTTCCGTACTCGCTTTAGCTCTTCTTCAGGTCGGCGACCCTCGCGCTGCTCCCCAACAAATCCGCGATCGTATTATTCTCGGCGGCTAAAAATATATCGCGCGGCGCGAGCGCGTTTATTTGTTTGCCGCGGCGAGGCCCCGCCGCTGCTGCCGCTGCCGCTGCAGCCCGATGATTCTCGCTTCTCACGATAATAACCCCGCCGTTTTAGAGACCGAGTAGTGAAATTTTATTGCGGCCAAGATCTTTTTACGCGCGGCTAAAAACTTGCGTAGTTATAAGCGCCCCACCGAGTGTCTGCGAGCAGAGGAGGATTTCCCTGCGCCGACAGACTTTTTTCCAAACTTTTTCAAACTTAAGCACTGTAATTCGAAATCATTATTGTCTTTGCCGCTTGCTTAATAAACTTGCTGCAAGCTCGCCGGCATGTGTGTTTTTTTTTTAGTATTGATTTTCCCGAGTTTTGAATTTGGAACAGCTGCTTGTTAAGAATTTCATTATATTTCTCGGATTTACTTGATTCAATTATTCATAAAGAAATGTTCTACAAGATTCGGTAGATAAATGAAAAATACTCAAGAAATGGTATACCATCTTTAAAACGTGTCAAACTTCTCCTCCTCAATGCTTCGACAGCTTACAAAACTTCTTTTACGCTAAAAAAAAAACAAAAAAAAACACCGATGAAACGATCCTTTCGCAAACATGTTTTTCTACCTTTTATCATTTAGAGGCAAAATAGACGGCGCTCGTTGCCAATAGCGTCGACGCCGCTCGCAGAAAAGAAAAGATCGGCGCGGCGCGCTACGCAGCCAGCTCGGGGCAGCTCGCTCGCATTTCTCAAAGCATTTAATGATCGGCTAAACGCGCATCGCGGGCCGCGCTCGCCGCCCGAGCGCGAGAGTGCAGATATTTTAATGGTGTCGTTAGTTAAGTTTAACGGCCGCTCGTGGCGCCAAGGCATTCGATTCGGGCAGCGGCGTATTACGGGGTCTCGCTGCCTAGCGCGCGAGGCAACATCATTTTTCCCCGACGTAGCTTTTACGGCCCAATTTCGCGCAGCCCGCGGACCGAGGACGTCTCTCCTCTTCCAATTCGACGATTCGTCTGTTTTCTACTTTTTTGTTTTTTCTAGGAGGGAAATCCGAGAGCCGATGTTTTCTCCCGCGGGAGTCGTTGCACTTTCAAGAAGGAGACGGAGACGATTTATTTCGGATCGATGGTGTGCCTGGGAAAGTGTCTCGGTGTATTGTTTGAGCTCGAATTTGATTGAAAAGCTTGCTTAGATAATTAATGAAGAAGGTCATTTTGAATTAGAGGTAATCGCCGAGTTTACGGCGCACTAAATTATGTCGATCGAAAGGTATCAATTATTTTCTGGAAAAAATTCGATGCGAAATATTACAAGCTTAATTATGATGCAAAACAATAAAAGTCATATGAAAGGGTAAATTAATGTCTTGTACCGCGTGGTAAATGTCTTGTTAACAGAGTTTTTATCACTGCTTTGGCATAACAATATGAAATTTATAATGGGTTATTGTACCTTGGCGTAGTGAAGCACAATTCATAAAAAAAAAAGAACAATTTTTTCCGCGAAATGTATTAAGTGAGGCTTTTGATGTACAGCATTAGCAAAAGAAGTGCTTAATAATAATTTACAATGCTTATAAATTAAAGCTAACATAGGTCTGACTCGAAGGTAAAGAAACGATTGTCAAGATTTCATAGATATATTACTCATTAAATAACGTAATTAGCAACGATCACTTGTGGGTTCAGCGTCTATTGTAGCAAAACAATTACGCTCGTCCGATCGCCACAAAAATTCGTTGAATAACAGATCGCACGAAACATAAACAAAGGCCCACTCTGCACATCGTGTCGCCGTAGTAAAATGCCAGCGCGCATCGTCCACTCGGGCGACTTTCCATCAATAAACTCATTCCGGCGAGTAAGAATGAAAAAGAAAAAGAACGAGACCCCGCCGTGAATCATCCTAGCCGCAGCAGCGTCTGACACAATCGTCATCGCCGCTCCGTGACTCACCCTGTTAAACTTTTCTTCGCGGCAAAACGAAAAGTACAAACCTCGAAGAAGACGAAGAAGAAGAAGAGCGAAGAAGAGGAAGAATGAGGCGGACGGTCATCCACACCGACTGTCTAATAAAAATTGCTAATACGAGAGGAGATTGGGGGGGGGGGGGGGGCGACCTTTCGAAAACAATCGACTATCGGCGCTCCTCCTTGGCAGCCGGCAGCTCGTTCGCTCGCTCGCTCGCTCGCCTGCAGTGAAAGTCTCCCCAAGTGTGGAGAGCGCGGCGCATTCCGGCATTTCTTCACCGATATTGCCGCACTCGAGAACTGGGTCAACTACAGGCGTTGCACCACCGCCTCCTAGACGAGAGCGGCTCGGCGCTGTGCAGCGCCTTGAATAATGCAAATGTGTGTAAGCCGTATCGAGAGAGAGAGAGAGAGAGAGAGAGAGAGACTGCCACCCTAAGCATGTGGAGGCTGCCGCTCGAAACGGACCTGAAATTCCGAGTCGCCGATGCCGGATTTACGCTGCCGACTTAATTTTTAATATAGCGGCGTCTCGGGGCTTTCGGTCGCGGCCGAGCCGCCGAAACGTTTTTTCGACCTTTTCCGCGGGAGTGGGAATGCATTAGGGACATTGAACTGCCGCCTTTCGGGAAGTCTGCGGTGGAACGCTCGATGCCGACGCTGAAATTTCATTAAGAATTTGAGCTCGCGGCACTTAAATAATAATTCAATGAAACGAGTTGCTAATAATAGTACCCTGCATAATGTAATCAGCTGGATATTATATAATGCGAGTTAACGTAAGCAGCTAAATAAAGATATTTTCATGAATAGCATTAATTCTAACAAGTTGCATAAAACCTATCGTCGTTTACGAGATTGATCAATCTGAAACGTAAAGAATGGTTTTATTGAAGACGTCTACTAGATTTTGGTCTTATCGTATAAGGCTGTTTCTACTTGGAAAATTTATCGCGAAAGTATACGTGCAGTTTCATTTCTATAAATAAAACTGATAACTGAAATATCAAGGAAAAATAAACGAGAAACCTATAGAAAAAAAAGGCAATTTGTTGAGCAGTGCAGAGATACACGGAAATATCCGGAAAGATGTGTCCCTTTGCAAGGCCACGTCGAGAGCGAATACATAATGAAAAAACAAGGGAAGGCAGAGGAGAAAAAGGTAGGCAGCAGCGGGCGATGAAATTGCCTCTGTTATTGAGGCACATGGCGCCGTTTGTCATTCTTTAGCTCTCTCCTCTCTATCGGGCAAGAGGATCGGGAGGAGAGCGACCGAACGAGCTTTGCGAGCGAGAAAGAGCGAGAGAAGGAGAGAGGGAGAGAGAGAGAGAGAATCAGCCCTCCGCGCCGTTCGACGATGTATCTATTAATTCATCCCGGTCAATTTGCAAGGGAGATATCGGGAGCCGCGCGTCCGTGTGGGTACGCACGCGGATAGGAGAACAATCGCGGTCGCGTGTAAGCGCACCGGGCCCCCCCCGACAATCAGCTCTCAATCTTTTTCATATGCACCTTCTGCGCCTCTTCTCCTCTTCTCCCTCTCTCTCTCTCTCCGCACTTCTTCTGCGCGCGCGGTGTAAAATCTTTATTTCTCGCGGCGGCCGTTCCTCCCGCGCGCGCGCGGCACCTATACGCTCCCTGCGAGAGAGAGAGAGAGAGCTCTTAATTGATGGAGCGGCTCTCCGACGGGTGGCTAAAGTTTCTAATTGCGGAATGCGCTCTTCCTAGGCGAGAGAGCGCTGGCCGCCGACGGGATTAGACTTAACTAGCTTTCCGAGAGTGAATTATGATTCGAATAAGAAATACGATTGTTGCTACTGGAACTTGACCGCTCCGGCGGTAATTTAGGATTCCGAGTAATGAATCATAAGTTTTCAGCGTCTTCGGCTTATCCTTTTTTAACTAATTTAGACTTGTTTAGCAAAATGAATCACTTTGGGATGCATCACGGTTAGATTTACGGCTGCGTGCTTCTTCTCGTCGAATCAATTCCTTTATTTACCCAATAAATTTTCGAAAAGCTCAATTTATCCGTGCACAAAGCAGAGCCGGCGATTGAATTGCAAAAACATGATTGGCCCCCTCGGCAGGAGTATAAGCGTGCACTCGCCGGATCGTCGGGAGGGCCGCGAAGGTGCACACGGCAATATACCGGGGCGCGCGGCTGTATCGGAGAGGCCCATCGGAGTGGCACAATTGTTTAATAAGGCATTGTTGCCGCGGACGGAGGTCGCAGTGAGGCTTTGGCGCTTTGGGCGTCGCCGCGACGCCTCGTGTATATCCGCGCGCGGTTCGTCCTGTGCAGGTCGCGTCTCCCTCGGAGCGTGACTCTGCCGCGCCGAGCGGCCATCTTTTTTCCGCGCGCGTACGTATAGACCCGTGGCGAATCGCGATTCGATCGCTCGAAAATTGCGGCTCCGCGACGCGAGCGGCGTATCCGGTGCAGCCGTCACGAGAGATGCCTTTACGTAACACAATAGCGGCGCGCGCGCGCGCGCGACTCTCCGTAGGGCTGATTCGCGCCCGATTCGCTTTATCGATCTTTCCTGGTCTCTCGCGGAGTTGCCGATCTCCCCCGGCGAGGCTCGATGGGAACCGCGACGCGAAGAAACCGATCGTTTCTGCTTCTACGTAATCCGTTGCCAGATAAAATTTTCTGGGCAGAGCGGAATTTCGTTTTTTAAGAGTGTGTAAATAAAGATTGAAAGCATAATAATAATGCCTCGCTGAGATTTCACGTAATGAAACTACAAAACGATAGCAGAAGCTACATCCTTGGCTCTCATTAGATCGAGTTAATGAACTACTTCCTTCTAATTAAGAGCATTTACTTGATTGGTAAGCAAGCAACAACAAACTAGTAATTCATTTGCCGAAGGGGCAGTCGTAGCCGGTTTCTTCACTCGGAAGATCGCCCAAGCTGTACTTCTGCCTGCCTTCCGCGCTTTTAATTCGAAATTCAGATTTGATATCTTCCTGGTAGAAATTACGCACTCCGCGCCTTACACACAAAGCAGATCGCCTGAGTTAGCATACATAATTCAGTTTCGCGAAGCTACATAGTTTCTGCTTAGTTACCTGATCTAAATCCTTCCCAGAGATTTTATTGAGCAAACGGGGCAGCACAATGTACAATTAACGGCAAAATCGAGCGCGATCGATGATTTATAGAAGCAATTACTTTCGCTCGGAAGCAAATATTTTTCAATGTAGCTAAAGGTCGGAATAAATTATTTTCAATTCGGCTTCCAAAGCGATCCTCGCTTTTGCAAGTTGTTTATCGAAAAAAAAAAAAAACAACGGCGAAACGAAATTTGTCGAAAAATACATGTGTGTTCGGCTCGCAGCGGCAGCGCAGCCTCGCCGACGAAAGGGACGAGTGTGCGTGCAGCGAAGAAGGCGGCGAGAGAGAAAGACAGACAGGCAGGCAGGCAGGCAGGCAGGCAGGCATCTTACGCAGCCGTTCGGCCCGAGCAGAGAACCTGCAAAACCAGAGCTCGCATCTGCCGGCTGCCTGGCGCCGTCGTCTCTTTGCAAGGCGCGCGGCAAGCTTCGCGGCGCGCTCTCTCGCAGCGGCGTAAGCTTCGACAATATTCTCCGCGCGATTATCGGAGCTGGCCCCCGCGGGCCCCTTGGTCTTAACACGTCGTTCGGGGCCCTTAATGAACGAGCATAATAATTCCCTCCCGCATCGCCGTCGGTCAAATCGGAGAGCTTTCCGCGATCGATCGGCACGTCTTTCGACGCGTACACACACGCGTGCACACACACGCGCGCGCGCGCGCAGGACTATGGAGAATCGTTCGAGAGCCGCGGCCCTGCGGGCCTGGCCGGCTTTTTGCGCAAGTGCGTGGCGAATGGGCTTAGATTGAGATGCATGACGTTTCGGAAAACGTTGATGAGAGCCGCCGCGGAGAGTCGATGGCTATCGAGGATTTAGTTGTAACGGCTGCATTACCGGGGATAATTGCGATCGGCAGCGCGCCTCGCTTCCCTCCGTGTATGTATAATACGTGCGAAGTGCGACGCCGCTGGGCACGCGGATGCACACGACCGGCCGGCGCAGAAGGAGAGAGAGAGAGAGAGAGAGGAAGGCGAGAGGAGGAGAAAGAGTAATAGGCTACACGGAGAGCCCGAAAGACCGAGAGCCATCGCGCATCGCTGGACAGATGAGCGGAGCTGTACGAACTAGGAGGAGAAGCCGGGAGGAGTAGAATGGTCAAGGACGCGCGGGGCCGCTGAGAGCAGCCTCAAAGGGACTCTTGATTCCAGCCTCGATTGGGACTGCGAACTTGTACGTTTGTCAGTTAAGCGGGCCGAAATCAACACTTTAGTTTGCGGAATGGCGCGCGGATCTAATCTCGTAAATTAAAAGCGCAATTCATAAAAGAGTATACCTTATAATATCAGCGGCCGATAGGAGCGGCATTAACCGCAGAAGACTTTGAAGACACCGCAATAGCCAGCAGACAAAGAAAGGAGTCGGGGAGTTAAGCTGGAAAGCGGCCGCGGAGGAGCGAAAAAGCAAGCTCGAAAGCTGGAAATCCCGGCAAAAAGTGCAGCCCCGCCCAGCTCTTAGGGATATTATTAAATTCGTCGCGCATTGTCGAATATATCCCCGCGACGGAGGAATTTTATTGGACGCTCAGGAGAGTCTGGGGCCGGGGCCCCAGAAGAGAGTATATCTCTCCATCATACTCCCGCTGGCGCGGCGTGACGCTATTGAGTGCGATATTTACGAGTTTATCGGAAGCTTACAGCACTCGCGGGGAGCCGCGGTAAATAAAGCGTAAATCGCGCGAGAAAAGCCCCTCTCTCTCTCTCTCTCTCGCGCGCGCGCGCACCTTTCGCCCGAACGTAAATCTCCGCGGGTTATCCGGCGCCGAGAGACTCGCGCGGGCCCCGGATTATTATTATCAATTAAATCGCAAGCGAGTCGTGTTTTGATTGTGAGCGCGCATCGCCGAGGCGAATAAATTCAACGGAGCCTATCGAAATTTTTAACCCGCGCCCGATAAATCCGTTAAGTCTGTTTGTCTTACATAATTAATGTTACGCCGACCGTAAACAGCCTGTTCTCCGTGCGATAACAGTTTATTTAATAAAGTTTATAACACGTTTCCTGCAATCGCCGAGTGTCTTTCTTATGACTGGCCGTAATTAAATAGTTGTACGAGCCTTTCTTCTTTTGTCAATCAAACCGCGTTCGTGCCTAATCAGCTCGGAAGGACCCGTCAGAATTGCACGCGGGTACTATTTTTCAATAGCACACCGATTGCCGCAATTCCCCAGCACTCGAGCGTTCATTTTTTCCAAAGCGGCCGATGCATAATCACCGGCTTCGAATGCGAGTAATGCACAAGCCGTGTTCACCGAAATCTGGAATTCCCAAAGCCAAAAAAGCGACTCTAATAAGTAGTCATGTGAAACTAAGAAAGTTAAAAAAAAAAAAAAAAAAAAAAACTCGTTCTCCCTTAGCGATTCGAGGCTCGCGCAACCAGCCAGTCGGCGGAATGCACTCGTAACCTCGCTATTTCTCCTCTCGGAATCCGCCAGATTTTGTTAAGAAGTTATTTTCGTGCTTACGTAAGTGCACAGCCATTTCGCGACTTGTGCGGCCGACGTGTATTCCAGCTATCGACGAAAAGTCGATCGCGTCCGTTTGCTCGGGAGTAGGCCGTTTCGCTAAATTAGCCTTAATTAATAACGGTCAACGAAAGGATATCGGTCCGGTGCTTGTACGTTACGTTGCATATTGCGGGAGAGCATCTAGATGAAACCGATCGGATCGCGGGCCCGGAGAGCGGAGAGCGAGAGCGCCGGCGCACAATATCGATTAATCTTGTATTGATCATTATTGCAATTTTTCTGCCGCGGATCGTTTATCATCGCGGCGACGGTTTTTTCGCGAGTCATGAGAGAGTCCCGGTGTATTGCATGTCGATTGAAGATTGGCGTTGCAAATTGTCGAAAAATCCCTCTCTATCGCGATCGATATCTCGGCCGGATAAGAAAAACTTTATAAAATTAACTGCTTTCAGGCGGTTTTTGCGCTGATATATAATAGATATTACTTCTTCTATTAACCCCGTCGAAACTGATTTTTCTGGCTTTGAGTAATTGGTTGGAAACCTCTGATAATCAATGGAATTTCCGTTGTGATAAAGTGATTAGTTGCTTTATACTGATTCGAAATTTATTACGACCAATTCTTTGGTCAAAAGAGTGACGGTAAAGAACTCTTTAAAATTACCAAGATTTCTAAATTTAGCCGTGCACTTCTAAATTTAGTTTAGCCGAGTGCGGTGGACGTATACATACAATTTTCTTGAATTAATTAACCTCCCATACTCCCTACCTCCCATAAGCGTCTCTAGAAGGCGGCGTGTCTCGGGCAATTTAAATTCAAACGATCGCGAAGAAATCCCGCGCTTATAAGTCATTTATACGATCGGCAGCTGCGCATTTCAGTAGTCGGAGACCGGGAGGAAAAAGGCCGCGCGGAACGACGAAACAAAAAAAAAAAAAAAAAAATGGGCCTGCTCGCGAATCATACGGATAATAGAACGAGGCGATCGAAGCAGGCATTTAAGGAACGAATGGAAATTGTGCAGGCCGGCCGAGCGGGTCTGGCGAGCTGGAACGACAACATATTTATAATAGCCGCGCGGCCGTACACAAGCCGGTTCAACAACCGGCGCGTGCGCCGATGCACTTTTATCAAAAAGCCTCGGCGCGGCGACACTGTCGTCCGGAATTGGATCTTAATCGGGAAATTTTCCACGCTTTAATTGGTCCCTTCGTGCGCGGCGGCGGCGGCGGCGGCGGCGGGGTAACGAAGAGCAAGGCGAGCGACAAAATTACGTAGGTGTTACACAGAAATTGCCTCACCGCGCTCTAAAATTAATGCGCTAGTATTTCTCTTTTTCTCCGGCTACCCTCCTGCTCGCGTTGCCGCCGCCGCCGCGGCCAGCTTGCTTTTGCTTTTGAGCGCTTTAACCGGTTTCCGCGCGCAGGCTCTCGTAATAAATTGCTCCGGTGCGCGATTTTTTTTGCGAGCCGAGAGCGCGCGCATTTACGACACTCGAAAAATTTATGTTTAAATTATCAAAACAGCCTTTCGGATATACTTTCGAGGGGGAGGGGCTTTCTTTATTTCCCCCGGCTGGATTGTTTATTGTAAGCACGTGGCTTCAGTCAAGTGCGCACACACACCGACTGAATCTAGATTTTAACGTAGTTTCGCGCTCGATAATAAATTTCAGTTAAATTATTAATAAACCTGAAAGTGTTATGCTAATTATTTTAAAAGAGCGTGTTCTCTTTGTAAATTAAGTGAAAATGAGATTTTAAAGCGCCTGCCTTTCTAGCGTAAAATAATAAAGTCCATAATTCTCACGTGCTTTAACCGATTGAATATTGATCCATCCTTAGAGCCATAATTACTGTACTGTTAATTAAAGTACAATTTACGCTTCATAACTTTCCAACTAACCGTTTTACATTGTAGTATAGCGAAAAAAGTGAAATTTAATAATTCCTATGCATTATTAATACAAGCGGCCGGTTGTTTTAAAAATTAAACAAGTATATTGTTCCGGAGCTCATTAAAAATTGAAATTGATCAAGTTTTTTGTAGCTCGGATCTAGTGAATCTGGTATCTTTAGATCAGCGACAAACCTTTTACCTGTCAACAAAACTGCCGCGCATACATTATCCGTCGGATATCTGCCTCGAGTCTCATCAAAAATAATTAGGAACCTTATCAGTCAACGTCAGATCGAATGAGCGCGAGCCTGGAAAGCCCGACTAAATCCCCGACAAGTACGAATCAATTAGCAGCGAAGATCAGCGCTCCTAGGCGCGGGGATTTAGGCTCGTGGAGCACTTAAAACTCGGGTTTAGATGCCGCTCTCGCTTGTCGCCTCGCTGCTCCTCGTCGTTTACACTCGACACCTCGCGCATGCATGCACGCGCCTGTGTACGGCACACTCTTTGCCCCTTGCCTTCGTAAATCTCGGCGTTCCGTACCTCGGAATTCACGCTCGTTAGATCCCCCGTCGAAAGGAACGACTCCTCTCTCCCTCTCTCTCTCTCTCTCTCTCCTGGATTCCCTCGAGAATTATAGCGCGATTATATGCTCGCGTATAAAGTAGCGAGGAGAGATCTCGAGCGATCTTATTCACACGCCGAAAGCCCTCGAATCATTTGAAAAAGAGCGGATTTCGCGCGAGACCGAGACGCGGTGTGAATGTCGTAGTCGCGAGTGGAAGGTAGCGCGGCACGGCAGGCTTGCGCGCCGACAACTATTGCTCAACTTTTAAACTACGTTGCGCCATGGAAATTTCGTTCGGAAACCATAAACCTTATTTATGTTTAACACTGTCTTATTTTAAGAACCCGGCACTTTCTTTACCGCAAAATTTAGGGGGGAAAATTCTGCCATTAGGAAGTGCCTCGGCGCTCTAAAAACTTTTTGCGAAATTTTCAAATTGTATCCTTGCAGCGGGGCCCGAGAAATAATTCAATTTAGAAAATCAGTCGCTTTTAAAATCATAAAATTCGCAAATTTTCCACTCTAGACGGCCGCTTTTAGATAAATTGCAACGTGTAATAATAATTTTATTCGAATTATCGGAGACGAAACGTGTTTCTCGCATTACGCTCCGCGTTTTATAATAATGTACAGAAACGGGAGCGATGTAAAAAATTTCAATTAAAATATTGTGCGATTACTCGATATCGTGCAGCTTTTCGCGCGAAATACTGAAATTTATGTCCCACGATTTTAAGCGAGAGAATATAAAGGTCCCGCATATCAAATTATTGATCCAGTGCCGTTTAATTTTAAAAATTCATCTGCAAAATATAACATTAAATCATCCTTATACAGTGCACACAATCTGTTTCGAGCGACATGATAAATACTCCCCGAGCATTTAAAAATCTCGAACTAATGTGGTTTCTTTCCAATTTGACTGGTTTGATTAATCATCGTCATTATCGTATTTACGTAATAAACTCTCCCGCTAAAAAAGTAGATCCAAATATTTCATTATTAGAGCGCTGAGCCTCAGCCGTGTAAAAGTAAAAGGCGCTCTTGCAGAGCAGAAATCGCATGCATTTATCAGTGACATTTGCCACGCGATCATCAGAGGCCTCGATTCGATTGCATCAACGGCGTGCAGCGGGCCGCCGCTCGCGGCTCTATTACAGAACGGGCCTATACGAGTGACGAGGTGCAGATGTATTTTTGACGATGATGACGACGACAAAGAGAGGCTGAACTATACGGCGGCAGCGGCGGCGGACTGGCAGCGGCTGCAGCGGTGAAAGGTCCTTCGACCGTCGAGCTATGCGAACGAGTCCGAGTTGCATAATGCGCCTAGCGTATAGAAAATTTATATTAATACGCTGATTTCGTCGTTCGGAGCCGAAGCTGCTGATGGAAAATTTCGAGTCGCAATAGGGGAGAGAGAGAGTTTATGGGCTTTGTTGCTAATCGATTTTCACCGTGGAGATCGGAGTTTTAAACTTTTATTGCTTTCTTAATGACTTTATTTGATTTGTGATTATGTCCTTTGCGGAATGAAACGTTCAGGCTTTGGGACTACTGTTGCGCTAGAGATTTGTAAAGGGATATACATCTCGACGGAATTTTAAAAATGCTTTATGTCATTACTGTAAAACTTAAATTATCGCGAGTAAATTTATTCGAAAAAATTTAGTGGCACAAAAAATGTGAAAAAGATGCGAGCTACCAAAATTTTTGGAAAGTACAACCGAAGGGATTAATTATTTATTTTTTGACTGTTTGTAAATTGTAAAAACCGAGCAGAGCCAATATTTTTAGAGCTTGTAATATTGAAATTTACTTTTGCCATTCTACCTTATCTATAAGATCCTGTATTTAGAAAGTCAGCGATAAAGTATTTCTGAATGATATACTGGTTCGTGAAGTAATAGTGAATTTAGTTTGTAATCAAGGCTGAATCCAGTGGAAGAAAACAAATTTAATGCTGAAATTTAGTATCCTGATTTTAAGAAATAAAAAGTAATTACGAACATTTTTTGCACTGCTCTGAAAGTTATTGTGAAGTGTATTTCATACCTCTGTAAGCGTGACTTGCAGCCAAGCATTAACGATATTTATAAATAGTAATGCCGGACTTAAAAATAAATTGCAGGAAATACAAATATTAAATTATACTCCTCTTTCATCATCAAGTAAACTCAATAAACATGAGTATAACGTCTTCAAAGCAGCAGCAGCAGCAGCAGCGAATCAAGATGAACGCATCGGCCTTTCTTAATTATTCAATATAGGGAGGATTTTTATTTTTAATCATTTATCTGGATGATATTCCTCGAGGCAGCTCCATTATCCTTATTATAGCTCCAATAAAGATAGTCGACGGGTAAAAATTGTAAAATTTCCCTTCAATGAAAGAGCTCCTCGATGAGTTATCGGCATTCTAGCCGAGTCACGAAAACGTTTCTAAGAAAACTACTTCATCGCAGGAGGAGAAAAAAGGGTTGGAGAAACGGGGGGGGGGGGGGGGGGGGAGGAGGAGAGGCAAAAACGTCCGTACGAGGAGCGGAAGGTAAACTAGCAGTCGGGTTACGACGAAAGCAATCACAAGGGGAATCGAGCGTGATTCAGCGATACCTACTGACAACTTGACCTAAAATTCTGCTGACGGTGCAACTGACCGGACGATATTATAAGCGAATATCATTGACTTCACGGTAAAACAGTCAATTCCCTTTTCACGTACGCGCGCGCAGCACTCTTGGCTACAATGAGTATGAGAAGTACACATAATTTAAGCGTCGAATGAAATTTCTATCAGCGCGGACGTATATATACAAGGCTGATTGCACTCGGTTCTCCAGAATTTTTTTTTAACCTTCTTGGTTCACTGAAGAGATAAACACTATCGTTCGCGAGAGTCACGGAGACCTGATTAAGAAGCGACTAAATTTACTTTGAACGTTTAATTATTGTAGTAAATTTTCATTAAAATTTAAATTTTACTATATTTCCAGCTCGAAATGTAGCCCGACGATAAAAAGATATTTTCCCCGGGAGTTTTATCTTTTTGTTTCCAATTTGTTACTCTGTCCACTCGGACTTTGGCAAAACTTATATTGGAAATCGAAATTGATGTTTATGCGGCGAAAAGGAAATATTCCAGATTGAAAATTTAATTGAATCCGGCGCCGGGGAAGGGAAGCGCAGGAGAGAGGCAGCATAAAATCAAAGCGAAAGGCATGCAGCAGGAATAACCAGAAGACGTACAACGTAACGTACCGAGTGACGACGACGACTATGACGACTTTACAGACGAACCGTGTCCGGGACGAAGAGCTATAGTCGTTGTCGTCGTAGTCGGGCAATAAAATTAATCGGCCGAGCGACCGCCTCTATAACTCATCGGGAGGCATGTAAAATCGAGGAAAATCGGCAAACACATTGAAATTCAAGCGGCCGATAAGTACGGGCATGTTAATTAGGAAGGAGTCGGATAGTCCTTAAATTAATGGTCATCGGCATGCCGCTGAATTATTTAGCAGCAGCAGCCTCGGCGCAACAAACGTAAACGAGCTCGAGAAAGCGGATTAGGAGGCTCTCGCGGAGTAATGCGCGAGTATACGAGCAGCGTCAGCCGGCTAATGAGTTACTCGCTCTATTATTTCGAGTATGTTAATTTAACGGGCTTAATTAAGGGGGAAAACTTATATGCGCGATGAGAATCGAGCGGGGCGCATTAATTCTTTCTACTCCAGGGAGTTTAATTGCGCTCTCTCTCCCTCTCTCTCTCTCTCTCTCGCCGCTTGTACCAGACAAATTACATTCGCACTTCAGCGCGAGAGCTTCTGCACTCTCTGCCTCGTCGGTCCTCCAGCGAGTAAGATCGAACGCCTTCTGCTTTTCTAATATCTCGCGCACGCGATGTCAGGAAATTCCCCGCTGCGAGAGAGCTGGCCTTGTACTTTTCATTCGCGAGAGGCTTATTTTTACCGCGTCTAGACAAAATTCCTAATAATTAATGTGAGCTGCTTCGGATTTTTAATGAGCTCGAGAGGCTGGATTAAACTCGACTTATGATAAAATGAGGAAGATAATGTTGGCTAAATATTTATTTCGCGCTCTGGAGAATTCATTAAAGGACAATTATGGGGAAATGAAACGTCAGGTTATAATTGGTTCGAGGCGATACTTCGATAAAGTGTCCATTAAAATGGACGCTCGAGTAGGTAAGTTATCTTTCATTTAGTTGGCGTAACTGCAGACACGAAACCAACCTGTGCATTGGAAATAAATGACGGAATGTAAATATTATTACGTTAGAGTCTGGTACTTAATAGCTATTATGTTTTAAAAATAAAATTGTTTTATCAATAATGGCATTTGCATATTCCTGCACCTGACTAATACTTTATGAACGATATCAAATCAAATGATAAGAATGATACTGATTCTATGCATACCTTTTCAAATTTATCGTACCACTATTCTGTATATGCATTACTTACTTTCTTGTCAATTATATTTTTAAAGCTACTTTATCGCTAAATTTATTATTAGGTATTTAAATAATTTATCGATAAGAAATCGGTTCTACAGTATAAAGCTGAAAATTACATTTAAGAATGAAATCGTGGGCTGCTAAATTTAATGCCTTCTAATAAACTGATGAGTAATGAGATATTAATAATTCTAAACTTAAAATGTACTTGATGCGATGATTGCACTAACAACGTAAATGCGATTACAAAAAAATAATTTATATAATTTTTAACAAGATTTTATAAAAGTTTTTGATAGAATCAGCTTATTTCTGATTTATTATTGCAATTTCTCAAAATCAGACATTTAAGTTTAGGTATAACCTAAACCATTTAAGTTTAGAATGACCCAACCTGTTAGAGGTGAAATCGAACTATTTTTGTCAAGCATAAAAAATACATCCTTGGACGGAATACTTTTTACTACTTCGGTTGAAATTTATTAAGAATAAAATTATACCGAGTGTGAAAAATGTAATTCACACTGAGAATAAGTTCCGCAATTATTAAAATTAAAAAGTATAGGAAACTGTAATACAGATATAACAGCTGGTTTTATATGAAAACATTTCTCAGCTATTACTTTCCACCCAAACTCCCGAAAGCTCCCAAAATCGTCAGGAGCCCGAAGCAGACGCGTCAAAGATCGCACAACTCTCGTTTTCAATAAAAATGTTAATCCACTAATAAAGAGCTCGTTAGCAGGCGCGTCCGTAAATTAGGCGCTCGCGATAAATAATCGAGAGCAGCGCTCTCCTCCGCGTCTCTCCGCGTCGTCTTGGCCGAAAGTTCGCCTCGGCTTCTTCGACTCGAGGCTCGCGCGCGCGCACGGTAGCTATTAAGCAGCGAGATTAGCGGCTAAAGAGCGAGTGCTTTAGGAGCCGCGCCCCCATAAATCACTGCCCGAGCGACAAGCAATTATAATAACTATCTCGCGCGTGCGGCGCGCGGGCACGTACGGCCACCGGCGGCCCGCACGCATAAATATCATTCCACGGATCCCAGATAGGTAATGAGCCGTACGAAAACGAGATGAGAACTAGATCTCGCTCTCTCTCTCTCTCTCTCTCTCTCTCTCTCTCTCTCTCTCTCTCTCTCTCTCTCTCGCGGTGGACCGCGCGAATGAAGCCCGATGGCGATTAAAGTGGAAATCAACGTTTGCAGGGGCGCTGCCGGGAAAAGTTTCTGTCCTGGGTTTTGGCGTTGGGTCTTTCTTTTTTTATATTTTTTTGGTGATTATTCGCTGCAAAAATAGCGGATCTACGTTGATGACGAAAGATAATTTTAGAAATATTCGACTGCTTTTGATACTTTCATAGTTTAGCTACAATTCAAAGGAACCAAACCATTTTATTGCTGTCTTTATGGCTTTACAAACTATTTAAAACAGTAAATTTACATAAAATGTATATCTTCGATAATTTAGAGAAACTTTTACTTTTTTTTTTTTTTTAATAAAAGTTTTCGTACATTTTTCAAATTTAACAAAAATAGTTTAAAGAAGAGACTTCTTGAAATTCTCACCCAACTTTTTTATACTGTCAACTTTTTACTTCAAATGAGTATTGAGTAAATTTTCTCAGCTGGGAGTCCCGTTTGCGCATTCCTACTTAAAATTCAAGTAAACGTTATTTCCCCTATGGCAGCATTTTTAATAATTGATATTAAACCCGTTAAGGCAACTCATCTCATTAGTCAATTTCCAAGGATAAAATGGTCGGATAAGCAATTGCCGATCGAGCATTCAGCTTGTAAATTCAAAATTATCATAAAGCTATCCGCGCGCTGAATTCTTTTAAAAGCAAACTCGCCAGTCTCTCCTTCTTTCAGAAGGATATCTCTTTTTCGCATTACTCAATACCTACATCGCCTCTCTCTCTCTCGAGATCTTTCCCCGATACGTCGCGGCCCACGCTTCGTGCTTAGCAAAATTAGAAAACGCGATATTTCGCGTTTCTATTTATAAGCGCGAAAAGGATATTCTCCCATCCTCCTCGCTTAAGAAAAAGATGGATAGATAAATAGAGAGAGAGAGAGAGAGAGAGAGAGAGAGAGGGAGAAAGAGAGGGAGAGAGTTTAATCTGCGCGCTCGTGCGTTAGCGCGGTGAAAAAATATTGCGCCTGTACGCAGTGCTTTATGAAAATCATAAATCGCCGAGCACTTACGATTCCAATCGAAAACGGCCTATCGAAGGCTCACCCGCAGTCGTTCCCTCGACGCAGTACATGAATCATGCGCTCCGTACGCGCGAGTGGGCTTATTATTAATCGCGAGGTCACTGCTTATATACCTGACGCTCGATTCGATATTTTCTCATACGAAGGGAGAGAGAGAGAGAAAGCGCCGGTCTAACGGATGCGGTGAGAGCCTTTCGAGAAAAAAGAGAGACGAGAGAGAGAGAACTGGGCGAGGAGAGGAGAACGGAGGAGGTACGCCGGATCGCCATAACCTTTTATCACTTATCTAATTAGCCGTTTCATTTAATTAGCGATCCGAGAGAATGAGAGAGAGAGAGAGAGAGAAGAGGAGCAGCCACGATACGACCTCTCATTTTAACGCATGCTTCTTTGCTTTATTTTCAGCGCGGCACCGATGCCTTTTATTTCCCTCTGCGCGGATCGTCTGCATATTTAAATATTTACGTTTATCTACGGTTATTAATGCGCAACATATTCTGGGCTCTGCTGAAGTTAACGTTTTTTAACTTTGAAAATCGGCAGCGCTTTATTTTTCAATCTGTAAACTTGATTTTCAAAATGTGAACTTTCTTGGAAACGTTAATTGGATAAAAGTAATCTAGCTGCTCTTGTTTGCATAAATTTCGTTGTTTACCTTTTTCTACCTTAATACGCTCAATAAGAAAAGTTTTTTGGCAACCTTTTCCAATGCAACCTCAATCTTTTTGCAGACAACACCGGAAATAATACTGCTTTATTTTATATGCAATAAACTTTTAATGCGACCCAGAAACGGCATCATTTTTAGCTCCCTCAAAAAAAGATTCAGCCGAGGCAATCGTCACTAAATATAAGTCAAAGATCTTTACAGTAATCCGCACTAAAAATCCCAAAAATGCCTGATTTAAAAAAAGAAAATATTGCGTAAGAAAGACGTTAAGCGTAATTTACGCGCGGATACAGGCATAAATTAGCGAATAGAGAGAGATCGAGAGATTTACAGCTGGCTGTCGAAAAGTTATCGCTAATTAACTAAACAAACTACTTACCGATCTTAGCAACTAATCATTTCGGTCTTCCAGCGGAGCCAGAATTATATTTGTTTAATTGCGTAATTACACTTCCCCGGCTATCTCTATCGTTGGCCGGCACGCTTATTATTAAATACGAGTGTGCGCGCGCGTGCATTTATTCACGCACGCGCACCGCGCGCACTCTCATTGCGGCGAGCGCGTCCGTGCATCTTGCAATTAGCCCATTCTCTTATTTATCCAGGCGCGCACGCCCTTAGCTCGGGCTGCGAGCGCCGAGAGGCGATGCTGCGGTCGTAAAGTACCGTTACCTTAAGAGCCTTTGGTCAAGCTGCGTTTTGAATCTGGGCTCTTGCGGCGAGGAAGGCACACCGCTCCGGGAAAGACCTTGTGTTAATAGAGGAGAAATCTCTGCCGAGCGCTTCGACGCGCGCGCCGTGTATTAATAATTCAAATGGTGAAAATAGAAATCTCCTGGAAAAAGCTGAAGAGGCGAACGAGCGAACCTTCGCGCGGCGCTTTAATTAATCAGCTTACTAAATGCTCAAACTCGAAATTATATTCCCGCACTCTTTTTATCGAAGTTCAAGGTAATTTTGACTCGCAAAGCTGGATTTGCATGTTGCATGCATCAATCAGCGTCGCGGTAGCGACGCTGACGTAGTTTCGCCGCCACTTTTGTCTCCGGCGGATAATTATTGATGCGGAGAAGCATTGTCAATTGATGCAAGGCGGGAATGCTCGGGGTACGTGAAAATTAGATGGCGTTTTGATTTATTAATGCGGTAGTCCATAATTGAATTGCTTACCTCGCTCGGGTCCGTAACAAATTTGCCGATAGTAATTACGTGCAGCGTCACACTGCGTGTATTCTCGAGTTCCTCCGGAGGGCAGTAGAGACCCTCGCTTATGAAGTACGGCTCTGGACAAGTTAATCTGGAATAACATTCGCAAATAAATTCATTAGCAAGTTGAGCTTTTCTTTTCGAAAATTATAGTTGTTTCAAGGTGACCTTCAACTTTGTCATTTAATTATGTTACAGAGGTAATCGATAAGCAGTAAACGTAATGGTAATTTAATAATGGATAAAACGTTTTATAAAAATTACAGAGAGTATTTCTCATCGATGTGTTAATTAAATAACACTATAACCGGGATTGCATATTTATTAATTTTTACATATAATTATCTAAACTTCTCCATCGCGTAATGAATTCTAATGTAAATGAAATTAGAAATTTATACATGAATTCCTTGCTAAATCTGTTTCTCAAATAATTAATAAACCCGCTAAATCTCTACTCAGATTTTCCCCTAGAAATGCCGAGTAATATCGATATAGAATTTATTTAAACACTCGAAAAAACTATTTCAGACGATAAAAGATAATTTACGGGCAATAGAAAACATCGAAGCTTCGCGCAGTTTCTAAAATAAACATTCGCCAAATCGTACAGCATTTCATTCCCGGTGAAATCATCAAAAGCGAGAGAAACGTCGGCTCGGGAGACGTAGTCCGAAATCAGTTTCTCCTTGTCGGAAGTCTATTTATCACGCGGCGCGCGGCGATAGCGAAATTGCGCGCGCACATCGAGCGCTCTCTCGCTTTAGCGGAAGCGCCGAGAGATATTTTGGAATTCCTCGGATCGGCGATAATTATCACACCTGGGCTCTCCGCGCTATCATTACGCTCGCCGCTCTCCTAGGGACGAGAGGCGGCTTTATCCGCTTTCTCATCTTTCATTTCTCGCGGTCAACGAGGGTTGTAATGATAGCCGCACGAACTGTCGTTACTGCCTTCCGCGGTGGTAATATTAATGCTCGCCCGAGCGACGGAATATCCGAGAGCGAGAGCGGGCCAGATTGACAGATCGTTACCGATTTGCCGAGCAAGTCGGGCCGGTTGGCTTGTAGGACGTAATGATGGAAAAATCTTTGGCTCATTAGCGTGATAAATGTACTGGCTCTGCGATAAAATTCACTTTTGCAGGCAAAGCTTGAACTTCTTCGACGGCATCCAGTCTCCTCGAGAGAAGCGAATGACGTATTTCAATAAGACATTCCCGAGGTGTAAGTATATAGTTACGTAAAAAATTATGTATTCACGATTATGTGTAATATTTTTTATGTAATCTTTTAACCAAAGAATTTTCAATAAAGTTTTAAAATTTTTATTAGAGTTCAGCAATACAATATTATATTGCTTATATGCGTTTACTGCAGTTTTATGCTACTGATTATTCGAATTAATAATTTATTTCATGAAAGAAAATCAATAATTACATTTAATTTACAATTGCAAAGGCGGCAATTATAAAGTTATAAAAGCAATTTTATTTTCAGTAATTATAATTAACAGTTTCAATTTTATTACTAATTTCAATAATTTTATAAGTTTATTAAAGAAAAATGTAGTAATAAAATTCGAATCAACGAGCAATACTATACGACGAAAAGAATTTATGCATTTTTAGGTCATACGATACATTATTAAATCAGCTTTTCGATAAGAGAGAAAAAAAAACCAGACTTGGTTGCCGTTTAAAATTTGAGTTAATTCTTCCGTCATGATGATGATACTGTTTTACACAGGTGACTGACCCCTTTGACATTGGCCGAACCCATGCTGAAAGAGTCCGAATCCTTTTATCGCGCATCCGCCCGCGAGAGGAGCAAAAAAAAAAAGAAAAAAGAAAAAAGCGACGCTGTATATTCCGCTGACGGACATAATGGCAGTATTGCGCGCGGCGCTGCTGCCGGTAAATGAATTTCGCGTTATTAAATCGCGAACAGCTTTTATCGCCAAAAAGCGCTGACAAGAGGCTCTTGGCCGGAACGGCCGCTCGGCATTACAAGGGTACATTTTCGCGCTTTATTAGGGTCGTTTTATGGGTTGACAATTCTTTCGGACTTTTTTGTCGGATTTCGAAAGTCGCCGCCGCGCTTCTATCGAGGCTTGCAGACACGAGAGCGAGAGCAAGAGAGAGGGACAGATAGGAAGGAGAAATAGAGAGGGGAGGAGGGGGGCCCAGGGAACGCGCGCAAAAGGTGCCGCGTCGTCGTAAAACGAGCTGCGCGCAAGCTGAATCTAATGGCGCTCGTAAAATCGAAAAGGTTAAGAATAAATACGTAAATCACCGATGCTAATTAGCCTGCGTCGCAAGGACTTTCGCATGGCTCCGTCCCGAACTGGTTTACAGCCCCGCGTGCGAGTACGTAAGTACGCCTGCCTTAGGATAAATATACTTATTTACAAAGATGCACGTAAAGCCGAGTTCTATAAATATCTCTATATGTCGGCCGCGATCCCGAAATGGAAGAAAAATTACGGAAAATACTGCCTTTAAACGAGCGGCCATCGAGAATTCCGTTTTTAGCAAGACGCGCGCGGCGCGGCTATCTGGGGTCTGCAATCAATAAGCGCGCGTATTTTTCCAGCGGCGTTCGCCAGCTGAAAGCTTCGAATTTATTGAACGAGAAGCTCCCTCTTGAAAATTGAGAGCCGCAAGAGGACTATAATAAAGTTAGGCAACCGCGACTACTAGCGCGAAGCCGCAGTAAGAGTAAAGCCTGCTCAAGGCAGAAAGCTGCCGGATGATTTATGCCCGCTTTTGCCGATGGCTCTCGTTGGCAAACAGTCGTTCGAAGGCAGAGGCCGATTGAATTGGTTTCGGGAGAGCGTCGCGTCTGCGAGTCAGGCAGGCAGGCAGGCAGCGAGTCTCTCTCTCTCTCGCAACGCGCGCGACTACTTTTTACTGTTTCGTACGCGTGCGCGCTCGCTCGCTCTCTCGGCTCTTCCTCCGGCTTCGCCTGTTCTTTTGGCTGTGGCTCGGTTGCGCTATCGGCTCTCTCGCTGCCGAAGTAACTGGTTTCTTACGTCCCGTACTTGGACGCCGCTAACTGAGCGTGGCGAATAAGAATTCTATTCGCTTCCAGCGAAAGGCTGCCGCGGCTTCTTCGAAAGCGCGCGCGCGCGCGGGGACAGAAACGAGAGAAAAGAGAGAGAGAGAGAGAGAGAGAGACGAGGGAATCGCGAATACACGTTTAAGGTAAAGAAATTTACCGCGTCTGCCCGAGAGCCGGGAGAGCCGAGAGCTCTTTGCAGGTGGAAAAGAAAGCTGGTGCGTGGCTGTAGGCGACGCTGGCATCGACCGGCCACCGCTGCCTTACTGCGTGTATATCTGCCCGGTCACCTCTCGCGCGAAACTCATCCAACTTGGCCGACGACTAAACCGAACATTTTACATTATGCATTCGAGGCTTTTCTTATACTGATATAACTTTCTCTACTATAGAACAATAAAACATGCATTTTGATAGAAATTATTCTCCTCGTTTTCCCTCAAAAATATTCGTTATCTTACAAAAAAAGAGATTTTTGTGTGTTTTGTTAAAGAAAACTTAATTTTTGTAGCTCATTTATTTATTTGTTCAAGAGCATCCGTTATTATAGCTGATAAAATAAAATCAACATTTACCGCGGCGATAATCGAATTCTGTGTGCTTTTTAGTTTTCTACTCTTTCTATAGATGAATCGAAATTAACAAAATTATTCACTTTACTGTATAATAACAAAATAAGCGCAAGAACAAAGTGCTGCTACGACAGGAAATCTTTAATCGGAACAATTTCCTCTTCATTCCGAGAAAACGAAAGCCGCGAGCAATTGATTGGAGCATTTCCCCCCCAAGAATCATTTACAAAAGAACGAGGCAGCAGCAAAAGTCGACAAAACGCAGACAAGGCTGCGACGAGAGTTCGATTGATCCGTTAAGCTCGCAGAGGGACGTCGGGCACTTAAATCTTGAATTCACGCGAGAGCTTAAAGCGACACGCGAGGCGGCTGCGGCGGCGGCGGCGGCGGCGGCGGGACTCGCTGCACCTGTGTAATGAAATCAATTTGCCAAATGGACGGGATATAAAGGGGCCGGAGGGGCAGGCGTCGAAAAGTCGAAGCTGGTGGTATTGCGAGCCGAGAAAAAAGAGCCGAGACGCACACACAGCGCAGCGGCGACGCGACGCGCGCTCCCCGACAGCCACACCCTCGTTTCGCGCGCGACATCCAGTGCACGCGCGCGCCGATGACTCGGCCGAAAGGAAGAGAGAGAGAGAGAGAGAAAAAAGAAATAAAACTAGGACGTTACGCCCTGCGCTCGTCAAAAGTACATCGGTGCGATACGGAGGATGAAAGAATCGCGTCGAGTCTGACTTGCTAATGGAGTTAATACGAGCTGCAACGTCAAGTGCTGTATGCAGTTCGATAGTTATTTCGGCCGGTATATTCATTTCGGCATGCTAAAGACACAGCTCGCGTCTTTTGATTGAATGATCATCACCACCTGTTTGAGGAAATGCCAGGCGCAATCCACGGACGGTTCCTGCATCCGTTAAAGATTTTGGCTGTAGTTTCGTTCTTGAAATTTAAATGGGCTTTCGAGGCAACATTGTAGAAATGCGCGTTCGGCAGTTTTCTGCGTAACGAAGCCCAATGATGAAGCTTGCTTTAATAGCCGCCGTAAAATCGAATAGTATAGATCCAAAAAAGTCGATGGTAATGGTTATAGTCGGTTCGCACCTAAAAATGCAATATAATCTGAGGGATGTATAAAAAAGATAAGAAATTTTTATAACCTCGTGAAAATGCTAATTTCCTCGTTCGACGGGAGACGTAACGCCAAAACTATAAAATTAAAAATGCAGAGTAAAATTGACTGTATTACAATTAAATGAAGCCCAAAATCGTTTTACGAAATTCGAGACTTCACTTTAGCGGGAGTTTTATTCGCGATTATTTCAATTTGAACGTTCCCACAAGACGCAAACGTCTTGTGCAAACAATTAACTGATTTTCGTTTTAATTAAGACTCTAAAATATTGTAAAAAAATTTCGAGAAACAAGTTCTTTATCTCCATAAGCTGTCAATAAAATTTGTTTCCTCGTTTCGGAGAACGACTTACGCATCGAGTCTAGATTCCCAATGATAGGGGGGGGGGAGGGGGGAGGAGAAAAAAAATGAGCGACAGCTTACAATAAACTGAAAATGTTCCAGCTAGAATTCGGACTTTGCCAAGGCCACGAGTGAATTAATAAAGGCATCGCCGTCTCGTCAATTTAGAATCCACGTGAGTCCATCCGAGATCCGGAAGGTGGCTCGGACTAAAAGCCGGAGGGGGGAAAAATGGGCGAGGTCGCGCGCAAAGCCTGACTCATTAACCATCGGCGCGCTTATTTATGTAAACCGCGCGCGGAGGAGAACAAGCCCGCGCGGTTATGCAACATTCTCACGAACGAGCCAAGTCCGCCTATATACCTGTATAAAAGCCGGGCTTCTGCCGTTCCTCTCTTCCGCTAGTATTTCTCCCGGCGAGTCTTCTTCTTTTATTTTTAGCGACGTCCCGACTCAAGGACCGAGACCGGCCGAGGATTTGCTGCCCGCTAAACCGGAAGCTCCTGGAATATTTCGCCCGAAAGGGGGAACGTGGACAAGAGCCGAAACCACCTGAGTTATTGGCGCTACTTGCGGCCAAGATAGGTTTTTTTGCTCTTTTTGTACTTCGTGCATTGCCGGCTTTTCTGAAGCCAGGAATGAGACTATCGGTTCTTGGCATACGCCTTTAAATCTTGAAAAGAAACTCTTTTCATCGTTTGGCGAAACAGCTGTTTAAGCTGTTAAAGTATTCGCTGCAGTAGTCGAAAATTTAAAAAAAAATTTTTAGCAACTTTAAAAGATTTAAAAATAGCCATTTATATATTAACACTATTATTCCATTCTAATTGAAACGGTAACATTGATTTGTCTGCACGTCTCATGATGATGAATTTCCGGGTTTCGGATTATATTGAAACTTGAACGCAGCTGGCAGTATTGTTGTTGAGTTTCCACGTTCACGAGTTTACAAGTAGTGCTTGTGTTTCGAGTGAAATGTTAGCAGATAATTTCGGCTAATAATCAAACGTTGGAGTTTGTCTGTCAATCCTATGAAGAAAATTCATTGTATATTGCAATGCGCGAAACGAATACGTATAATATAGTCATTCGCAACACTCGTTAAGAGGGTACAACAATATTTTTCTCCCGGACCCCTCCGTATTTTAAGAGCGAGGACAGGAAAATAACATTTAAGCGAAGAACGCCGCGGGGTTTAAATTGTACTCTTGTCTAGGAAGGGGATTGATAAAGGACGCGAGAGAGAAACCGACTATAAGGAGGGGAATGAAAAACGCATCGTCATTTTTCGAAGCAAGCTCGAATGAGGTAAAAAAGTGAGGCAGCTCGTTCTTACAAGGCGCCATAAAAAGATCCTTATTTGTTTGGATAAAAGGACGAGGACCAGAAAGAGATATTTATGAAAAGGAAGGCGCTCCTCAGCTCTCTCTCTCTCTCTCTCTCTCTTCTTTCGCTCGCGTACTTTCTCCGCTACCTTCAGGAAGTAGCTAGAATGAAGCTCCCGTAAAACGGTCCATTGCGCGCCGGAATACGCGTCGTAATTTACGGGATTCGAGACGAGGCCGAGCTAACAAAGATGCAAAAAAATAACGGCGAAAGCAGAGAAAATACGGTGGCGCAATCGTTTTTCAGGACTTTTTGCGTAATTAATTTTTTTTTTTTTAGTTTTGCGCCGCGCTCCACGCAACGATTCCTTGACAGCTTCGGGCCGAGGTGGCTTAGTTCTGCGGTGAAACTGGGGATTGTTTTGATCTGAATTGCTTTGGTAAAAGTAAGTTTCTCGATTGAGCATGAAATTGTTTAATGGTCTTCTCGGAAAAAAGTTTTCTTACACTAATAGCGGCTCGAAGGTAACTGCAAAATTTTGCGTAATCGATGTTTGCTTTATTATATTAATGGCGAACCTGGATCGAACCTGAAGTGCTAATAGTAAACTTTGCAAAATTTAATACACTTGGCGGTTGTTAGAATGCAGTCATGCTGTAATCTTTTTTTGTTGCGCAATGCGATCCTAATGCAATCGCTTTTCAAAAGTAAACTTCGATGTTGTTTTGTCGAGTACAATAAAACTACCTTGTCAAACTATGATTGCTTCACTCTGATGACTCTACTAATGTACGTTTTTCTGCTTCTTTCAAACCGCGCCAGAATGAAACTTTTAATTTGTCATTAAATTATTTCTGATAAACTCTTATCATTTTCGAATAAATTTCAAAAGGAAAGTGATACTTTATCATTGTACGCAAAACTTGGAATTTATCTTTTTAATTACAGAGATAATTTCAGCTGTATGAGTTTTTATTTTATTTAACAGCGCGTTTAACTTATGTCGCCGTTTAATCAAGGCACACTGCAGATAAATTGTGTAGCTTTTTACGCGCTATCAGTTATTTCCCTCAAAAAATTAGTCTGCTTTTACTTAGCCTTGCCCGGTTTCCGCGAGCCGAGACCCTCAAGAGCTCTCGGAGCGAAAAGCAATTAAAGCCTCAATATCGCTAATAATCTCGTCTCGAAGAAAAGCCATGAACGCAAGCTCCTCGATAAGGCTTGCAGCAGCTTCTGCAAATCCGTTTAAGGAGCGGCCTTTGTATTTGGCCTGCGGTGCCTGGCGTAATACAGGCCACCGGGACTCGTTCTCCCTCTCTCTCTCTCTCTCTCTCTCTCTCTCTTGCTATCTCGCTCGCTCGCTAATGGGAAACGGTAATGCGGCATGATTGCCCGTTTCACGGCGCATTACACGGAAAAACACACGAGAGAGCCGGGCGCACGATGCCGCCGGTAATGCACCCGGGCTGTGCGCGCTCCGCGACATCGCGACGATCTAAGCTGTCCTGCAAAGAACAATCGTTGCCTGCCCGCCTGTCTGCCTGCCTCGCGCGCGAAACCTCCGGCTACCGTCTCTCTTTCCGTGCGAGCGAGGCGCACATACAATGCACGCATGTAAACGCGCGCGGGGCGCGATTAGCGGGATACCGTAAGCGACGCTCGTCGACTTGAATGGCTCTCGCCTGCAGTCTTCGAAAAGATCCTTGTGCGGACAGATTTTTTTTTTTAAGGCCGCCGCCGCCGCTCTGCCTTTTCTTGCCCGACGTGCGTGCCGTTAAAGTGGCTAACCTTTACGGTCGGCGCGTTTATCGGGAGTAATGCGCGCCGCGGTCTTTTCCTTCGCGAGGGAAATACTGCGTGTTTTTTTTTTGCTTTAACGCGCGCCTTAAATTTCTTTTATACGGGGAAAGGATTTCAGGTAGAAATCTAGCTGTAAAGCTCGGAAGCGCAAAAAGAAAGGATTGAACGCTCGCAGTGGAAATTAGTCAACGATTTTCTGCTGAAAACCGCGTTTTATGCAGAATCTTGATGTTATTCATGTTATGACGTAAACTTTAGAATGGATAACCGATTTCGCGAAAAACCAGAAGCATTTTAAATGTAATCAATCATAATAATCGCAACTATTTGAAGATATTTTCGTCGGTAAGTAGTGCAAGTTGATAAAAGAAACAAACGTGCACTGTCTTATACCACTACGCTCAAGCAAGGTGGATAATACAAATATAATTTACTGTACACTTTGATCATTCGGCAGTTGAACATTATTATCTTATTATGCATCTTACGTTTGCATAGTTTTACAAACCATTCTCTATCTGCATACGCTTTAAAAACTGCCTACAGTATCTACGTGCATTCATCAACCAGCGGATCACGCACCGAGACGTATGCAGATGCGATACACTTACTTGACTAAAATATAAATAAAAGAGGTACTTTTGTGCGTTATTCGAGCTACATTCTTCAACGTCCGCGACTTGGCACATAAAGCCATCTAGTATCGACATTCCAATTTGACGTATTGCTATCGCTCATTTGCAAACAATACTAACGTAGATTGCTGCATTTTTTTTTGTCTCACAAATCAGATTCGTTAATGAAATTGCATTATTACGCAGTGGAAAAAGATATAAATAATATTAATAGGCTTAATAAATCGAAGGCGTTATCTTGTAATTCTGACCGTTCGAATGTATTTCTTAAGAATGAAGGCAGAAATTATGAAAATCGCTCAATCCTGCTTTAGCGGTGGCAATTTAGCAGTCCAAACAGAGCATAAAAAAGGTCCGCTCTTTTGATGAATTCGTTACAGCCGAAAGCGGAGTTTTTAGCTTCATGCGAATTAGGAAAGCGTATAAACGCGCATGCCAGCGAGAAATGAGATATGAGGTATAGTCAGTGCTCATCAATCTGTCGGGGCAGCAGAGCTCCTCGTCCTCTCCTTAGCCAAAAGAAGAAAGGCAAAAAAGCAGCAGCAGCGGCAGCAGCAGCAGCAGCAGCAGCCGAGTGCTCGGGAGGAAGAAAAAGAAGCTCCAACTTCTGGCCGACTCAATGGTGTTTTCGTTCTGCTCGCGAGGGGTTTTTTGCCGGTGTCGGCCTTAGTGTACCGGCTTTGGGGTCATTAACAGTATTTAAATGCGAAAAACGCCCCGGGCATGACACGCCATCGACTAACGAGAAGCCGCGGAAGAGTTACGATGTCGTTGTCTTGGTCTTGGTGCACTCTTTGCCTCGGTCGTGTCCTCGGCGTCGTTCCATTTACGTTTACGATATCACATCGGGATCGTTCGAGGACTGCGCTGCACTCGAGGGAGAGAGAGAGAGAGAGGACGAAATAGCACTCGTTATTAGCACGCGATCGGCCCATCGAAAGCAGGATCGCGACGACGCGCAATTATCTCCTTACAAGCGCAAGCGCTCGCTGCGTTCTAGAGACTTTGACGGCCGACTTCCACGGCGAGTGCGCCCAAGTTAGTCGAGCCAACTTCCTCTCGCTTGGCTTTTATTGCGATCGCCGACAAATTCGTGCCCGTTCGAATGGCTTCCTTCTATCGTTCGCCGTGTCAACTAACCTTTCCCTTTAGGAACCTATTATTTTCCCTAAACAGAGCTCTTCTCGATCGAATTGCTCCTCCTCGCGAAGTCAGTGTCGTTCGCGCATTGTTATTGCGCGTGACTCGGAATTGAAATTAGATAATTTGCGTCGAGATATAGAAATACTAAAGGATGAATAATTTCCTCCGTAATTATGCTTCCTGATTCATCATTGCGCCGCGGTGATTCATCGAGTTCTGGAAAATCCATTCCACGTGCACTTCAATCAAATCTGCAATTGACATCGGGCTTAATCTTCTTAAAACTCGAATTTTCCTCTATTAGAAGTTGCGGCAAAGCAGCTATACAGAACTTGCGGCGAAAAACTTCATTGCAGCGGTACACGAACTAGCACTCGGCTAGATTAGGGGGCAGGGATATATCAGCGAAACGAGCTTCAATCACGTTCCCAGAGCGCCGAAAGTCGTCCGGGAAAAAGAGCAGACCTTGAGATATTAAACTCGAGGAGCATTCCTCCGGCGCTTTTCTCGCCGTTTTTCACTTTTTCCTCGGCGCCGCGCGGGGCTCTCTTTAATCGTTTTTCCGCGCCGCTCGCCGAGATTCGTAGAAAGGCGCGAACGGACGGACGGACGGACGGACGGACGAACGGACGGGCGGGCAAAGTTGGCTGGAAAGGCGACCGGGGGAAAATCTCGCGATAAAGGAATTTTTCATTTTTCATTAAAGAAACGTCGCTCGAAAGCGTTATTATATATATGGCGGAGCGGCATTGGACAGGACTCGGTACGTGCCCGGCTCTCTCTCTCTCTCTCCGCGCGTATGAGAAAACTTGAGATATTAAAGTCGACGAAGTTGCCGGCTGACGTGTTTCGTATCCAAGTTTGCAGCTGCCTGGCTCGCTCGCGGAATATTGCGCGCCGAAGAAATTCATTTTTCACGTTTCCTGCCCCGCACCGCCGCCGCCGCCGCCGCCGCGGTGTGTATAACGTATATACGTATATACCCTTTCTCTCTTTTCTTCTGCTCCGCACTCTTTTCCCCTCGGCGCGCGTACATAACGCACACTCCGGGCTTCCTTCGCATTCAGAGGAGAGCGCGAGGCGTTCTTATTATGTGCGAGCGTCCTGCCACCGCTGCTCACCGCTTATCAGATTCCTTCGTTCAAAGGGATGGCTCGCTCGCAATTAAATCCAAAGCTGCTATATAGCTGCCATTCCCACGTTGCGTCGGGATGTGGGAGCGCTCGATGCCTGGGCGCTGCGTCTCTATGCGGAGCTCCGAAGCGCGTTTCTAAATTTATGCGCGTCTATGCGTTTATGAGAATGGCTGCATGTGCGTATTATATATATATACCTGCATTTATGATCGTTCGCTCGCTTGCTTACATTATGTCAAACGGCGAGCGATTCAATTATTTTATCTGTTATCTTTACGCGGCGCTTTTTCATTTTTAAATTTTAATATTGTCTTTTTTTTCTCTCGTATAATTGGTACGATAGACATTTTTCATTGCAACACAGAGTTGCACTGCAAGTCACCGCGTACCTAAATGATCATAATTAAATTTATCTCTAAGTCATGTTGAGTATCCTTTCATGTAGGGAATAACGTTCAGAGCGCTAATTGTTACAAATCATTTACCAGACACTGTGTTGTCTGACATTAATGAAAATCATACAATGTTATTTTAATGCAACTCAATCGTCTATCGAGATTTTTCTTTTAACCTTTGATAAAGTAAAACTCCAACCGCAGACTTTTCCACAGATATTAAATATCCATATTTTGAAATGTGTACGAACCCAGGCTGCATATACGCGCAGGCATACGTAAGTGCACTTACTTAGCATATATTAAAGATAAGTCTTAGGCGAACCAGCTTATTAGTAAACAAGTCGGAAATATATTCAATTTCTCCGTCAATGAGGGAGACATCCTGAAAATGATTACGCGCAAATTTGCAGGCCGCCTTGCCGTGCACTTTGCCGCACAAAGTCCACAGACGCGGGACGTATACTCAAGTCGAGCATTTTGACATGGAATCCCGGAACTGTGTGCCATTACGTCCGTTTGCTCATTTTCCATTTGCCAGCTATTGACACGCTTACGGGCCACGTCCGCCTGTGCGCGCCCGCTCCGCGTAGGTGTGTGCGTACGGCGCGCATTACAAATATAGCGCGCCGGGGCATATAAACGCGCGGACCCGGGGCTTTATTCCCTTGGTATCGGACTTATTACCCAATAAACTCTTATTCAGGATCTGCGCGCGTCAGTCGCCGCCGAGCGAAATCGCCGGGTCGACTTAGCCGCGCGCCAGCCCGGGGACTGACTCGACAGTCCTCCTAGCGGCGCGCGGCGATGTTTACAGTGTCAATTTATATAAATGACGCGAGATACGAGCGCGAATCGCCGCCGCCGCCGCTGCTGACGTTGAGATGCTCGCGCGCGAGAGCTGCCTCTTTTTTTTATCCGGCATGAGAGGACGACGATTATTTCCAGATACTTATAGCGCGCAGCGGAGAAACTGGTTCTTTGACGCTCGTTTATGGAAGGAAAAATAAACCGCCGCGCGCGGATATGAGCGCGAAAAATTCAAGCGAATCGATGCCTCCGAGTCGGCTTAGACACTTTGCTTCTGAATCTTCGGGGCTTTCGGGGCAGAAATGTTTCGCTTGAATCCGGTCGTAAATATTTTGTCGGGGTTTGAATAATTTTTAAGGTATACGCATCGAGTTTTATAAAACTTTTTACCGTGCAAAAGGTAGGCTTTTGTCCAAAAGCTGAAATGTTATAGACTAATTAAAGTTGAGAACAAAATAACAACTTTTTAATTTAATCAATGTCCGCCAACGTGAAACGTGTGATTCGGGATAAGAAGTTGATCGTAATTGCAATTGTTTTAAAGTACGCAACTTTTACTTGGTAGGAAAAATGAAAGCTAATGTAAAGTATAATTATACAGTATGAAAATTCATCAGTAAAGTGAATATTTAATAAAAAGTAATTATTAGTAAATAATAACATCTATTGTATTGGTAAAAATACTGTAATTATCGAACAATCTGTCGAATTGATTGAGTTAAAAAGAGCTTTGCGATAAATCGATCCGATCAAAGGATGCAGGTAAAAGGAAAAGCACCTGCAGTTTGCTGAAAAGGAAAAATGCGATATCTGCAATTTTATCAGGAAATTACACGTTTCTAAAAATACCGGCATAATGCATTTCGGTCGTTTGACAGCGAGAAAATTCAAAAGAACAAAAAGAAGAAGAAAGAGGAAGGAAGAAAAAGGCGGCTCTCACAATGCAGCAGAAGGCAAGGAGGATAGAGGAGAAGGAGAGAGGGATGCAGACTTTTCAAGTAAAGGCTCACAAAGGCCTATGAAAGGCTTAATCCTATGCCGTCGATTTATACGTTACACACGCAACGAACGGGATATACGCGTAAAAGATAGAATTGCGGTGGTTCATAGGCGACCTGTCTTTGGTTATATTGCGATGCGGTTTGCGTCCTCCGCTCGTCCCGTCCCCGGCCTTTTCTCTCCTCTATCCAGATGTTTTATGCATAATATGCATTCGCCGGTAAGTGCGTGCATGCAGCGAGTCTAACTTATCACCGACTATAACTTCCTGCTGCCCTTTTCACACTGACTTCTGCACGGCTGCTAAAACCTTTCTTCGAGGCTTGGCTTTTGGATAATAACTTTAATCAATATAGTGAATTTTATACTTTGCAAGTTTTTTTAAGTGCAAAATCGAACGGGATATCGGATGGAAAATAGAATTTTTGAAATTTGATTCAATATACTTGAATTCTTGAACCTGCTGCAGGCTTATGAATACAAATGCATTCTTTACTTTGAACGTATTATTAACAGCGAGAACCATCTCTCTTGTCAAGGTAACGCATCGAGCAGAAATCGATACCTCAATAGACCCCTGAATAAACGAGCGATCGACAAAAATCAGGGCCAAGCTCGCGCATTCAAAGACTCTGGTAGTACGAGAATAGTATCTCATGCACAGCCCGTATACGAAGTCGAGGAAGAATAGGCACGACGAAATGTCAGCGAGCGCAATTTTTCACTGCGTTCGTGATTATGAAATATTGTGCGACGTGACGAGGAAGTATCTACTTGACAAATAAAATATCATTGGCGACGGATCGGGACGCTGAAAATGAAAATAAAAGATAGCGCGTGACAAATGTCAGGATTGCAGATGATTTGATAAATTTACTGTTGTCCGGTACTGAAAAAGTCCAGCGTACTTTATATCCCTGCTTGACAAGAGCATTTATTTTTGGGAACTCTCGCTTCGAATGGCATTTTGTTGCAATAAAAATACGGCAAATCGGGACTTATATTTAATGATTTTACCGGTACCATGATTATATTGTATCTTTGATTGTAATCTTTACGAATCTAATAATTTTATATTCACTGAAAATGGCTTTTAATCACCCTAAAAGTTAATAATGCTGCGTTCTGTTAGAATTAAGTTTATAGTTGCAAATGTAAATTTTCAGCTAGACAGATATGACTTTGTTAATGATACAATAAAGTAAACCAATGTATTTTAACAGAAGAACGCCTCGTGAAAAAACAAGAAAGCATCATTACATCCAGTAGTATGACTTTAAGTATAACATTTAATACCGAAAAGCAATAATATAACAGAACTTATGCTTCCAGGCGAAACTCGTCCCATTATTGTCTCGAAACTTTTCGATTACTAAGAAATATTTTCCGCTCTTATTTAAAGCAACAAGAAAATAGTCAGAAAAGCAGGCAGCCCTGAGAAATGTTCATTCGAGAAAATATCAAGTTCTCGCTCGCTTAGCTTATTAATCAATTAAATAAGCCTCAGCGAGAGTCGACTTATATAAATCTGTGGGGCGTAAAATAAATTCAGACTCGCGGAGCTGCACAGTTTGCATGCAAGAAGAAACGACGGGGATAAAATAAAAGTAGGTATAATGAGCGTACGTACCTTCATAAATAAATAGGAGGCAGCGCCGCGTGCGGCTTAGATTTCATTGACCGGTAAAATGAAATCTCGTCTTTACGACTACAGTTTGTCTTTTCCGCTGGCGGGGAGAGAAGGCTTCTTACCCATATTAATACGGCGGGGATACGACTGCACTTCAAATCGCATTGAACTTGATCTCATTGAGCATCCTATTAAAGAACCTCTATAAACTTCAACTTTTTAAATAAAAAAGTATAGTTTTTTTATACATCCTGTATATCTTTTTATTTTTCATTTCTCTGCTGCATTTTGTAATATTTTATTTTTTAGTATCTGGAGTAAAAAATATTATACTTTTCTTATTATAATCCATTTTGATTTTTATTGAATTTAATAACAAAAACTGAAAAGTGCAATAATTCAAAGAAATTGTACAGCTACTTAATAAATAACAAGTGGCAAAATCATTGTCTGTTTATTATTAAAAAACGTTAGCTTCGATTAAAGACCAAAAAAATTTCTTAACGAACGTCAAAGTACAAACACGTATTTCTTAAATTTAAGAAATAAGCGTGGCTTGAAAAAATGTTTAAAACCGCAAAGGCCGAAAATGAAGCCGAATGGTGCCGACTGCACTGCAGTTGAAATTAGTTTAAACTTTGAAAATAAAGAACACGACAACTATCTTAAGTAGCCGGAGCTCTGGCTCGCGGCCGGCCGATCAGATCCATACAAATGTAATCACGACGCGCCAACAGAGAAAGAGAGAGAGAGAGCAGCGAGATAAGAGAGCCCGCCGAGTCCTGGGACACGGTGATTTTTGCGCTCTCCTAGCCGCGCTCTCGAACACGGCGTCATTCCCGATCCCATATTAATGTCGGCACGAGCGCATCCCGAGGCGCCGCCGGCTGGGAAAGAAAAGATGACGGGTCACAGACTCAATTATATACCCCCGCGCATATAATATACCCCGCGGAAAGAGAGAGAGAGAGAGCGGGTCAAGTATGCGGCCGCTCCGAGGATCACCTGCCCCGCGCCGCGTCACTTTAATTCCCTCTCTGTCATCCGTCGTGATTTTCATCTCCGGTGTACCGTAAGCCGCGCAGAATGCTTTCTAATGCACGTGCAGGCCTGAAGGGAGTGCATTCAGCCGCGCGCGGCGTCCTTTTTTCGGCTGTTATGCGATTCTTTTATTGGCGGCGAGCGGCGCCCATTAAAGCTCGGCTATCGTGCCGCTCGCGATGACATTTCGAGCCCGGGACCGCCATCGGCGCTGGACATTGATTGCCGCGAACTCTCTATGGGGAATGCCGGAGCTTTTTAGAGCCCGGCTATATTTATGCGCTGGAATATGGCCCTGGCATAAGTGGAATTGCACGCGAGCACAAGTCGGGCTTATTTATAAGTTCGAAATGTGATAAATTCTGTCGTGGTTTGCATTTTTTTTTCACTGCCTGGCTAAACAGGCACGATCAATCAGTCTTTTTACCGGGTTACTAAAATTGCAGTTTTTCTGCATTCAGCCGCGCACTGCAATATTCATTTAAAAAGGTTCAAATATTAAATTATTTAGTCCTGTTAAAAAAAACGAATAAACAATTTTCTTTACTAAAAATAATTTTTTTTTTTTTTTTATATCAATTGTATGGTTTGACGAAAACTGTAAAATCTAAAAAAAACTGGACTCGAGCTGAAGATCCTACTGAAAGAGCTAAACGCAGGTATTCTCTGTCAGACGGTGCCGCCACAGTCGAATCCGTACGGTCATTCGGATCGTCGTTGGGGCTGAGAAGAGCAATGTCCGGTGGAAAGAGCGCGCGGAGCGGGGCTTGCTCGGGCCAGCAATTACGGCAACTTTTGTGCTATTTAGATTGTGACACGAAATTCAGGAAGCGTTTTTCACGGGAATCATCCAGCGTATCCCGCGGCCGCGCTGCCCGATGTTTTGCCGGGCATTGACACGCCACTCGCTGCCGTAACGAGCATTATGCGCCGCTGCTACACACCGTATACTCGCCTCTCGCTCTCTTTACTTCCTTTTTTCGTCCGGCCATCGCGCGAATAGCCTTTTTTCGCGCGCGCAAAGAACGAAAATGGGGAGAGTCGTTTTTAGCCTTTCTTCTCTCTTTTTTGCGCGCTTTGACTTGTGCTTGTTGCGCGCGCTGTTGGAAAAATTGGAGTGCGCCAAAATTGGGATTTTCTAAATTAAAAACGTTTCTTTATAAAAAAAAAAAATATTCTATTCTATCTAAAAATTCCTTCGAGTCCAATAATCATAAAATCAGATGCATTTCAGTTGATTCATGAATAAGTAGAATTTTGTCATCAAATTCAATACAGATATACACTGTTTGCATATTTATATTATGCCCGATGTAAGCAATTTATTTGCAGTTAAAATTTTAGTATGCAGTTGCATAAAATTAAATATGCTTTCCACGGAATGCATTGTACATCAAAATTAAATCTACGTACATTTGTATTTCGCGTTGGCTTTTGCTTGTTTATTATCATTTATTAATTTCCACATTAAAAATTGAACTACATTGCCCCGCTCGAAAGTGTGCTTTCATCGCATTTACAAAATTTTGCGCGTCGGTAAAATCCAATGATTGCACTCAACTTGCAACGCAAAGGACGACTTGAAAAAGCGGCGAAGCTGGTAATTAGCCATCGTAACATGCGTACTTTGTAAGGCAATAATAGCGAAGCCCGCGGAGAGAGAGAGAGAGAGTGAAAATGTTGATTCAAGATGGTGTGTCGCGTAATCAGCTTTGCATTGGATAAAATATCGCGCGGCTAATCATGGCAATCTTAGCGGCGCATGCATACACAGGCGAAAACACCTTAGCATTAATTCCGCTACTTAATAATTTGCCCCGTCTTATTACAGTGCAGCTGCCGGCGAGTCGTATTTACGATTGTCCGGGGCGCTGCGCGGGAGGAAGAGAGAGAGAGAGAAAGAGAGAGAGAGACAGAGAAGGAGAGAGAAGTGGCGGCGCGCGTTATACCCGGTAACCTGTATATTACCGGTACGACCGGCATCGACAATTCATCGTCGCGGCCGGCGATGATTTCTTCCGCTGCGATGATTACGAGCGCACAAAGAAAGAGAGAGAGAGAGAGGAGAACCGTTGCTCGGGCTGCAACATTCAGGCATTGTGCAGCTGAGCAGAGCCCGGCTCGCCTCTCCTTTTTTCCGTTCCGGCTTCAGCGAGTAATCGTATACTTACTTTTATGCGTATGTGGGATTTGGAACAGCGGCATTTGCTGCAGGGGATATTTTATTGTGAGCGCATTGCTCAAAAAGCCTCCGCGGCACAGAAAATTTGTATTTTTTCAAGCGAGTCGAAAAATAAAATGCACAAAGATTGGAATATTATCAATCGAACCTTGTCCTCTAAATTATTTATTCGCGCCGTTAAATTTTAAACAAGAGCGTTTGAAACTGCCCCGTACGTTTGAAGCTGCCCAAGTCGGTTAAAAAGTTTTCAATACGCGCCCTAAAATGGATAAAGACGAGAATCCGAATTTAAAAATGGTTAAAATTTCGAGACTGGCAGCCGGAGCCGCGCGCAATCATGCATATACGAGCGCGTAAATACTCGTAAAAATTTACTTACATCCGAGTGTTGCGCCGGGCCAGTCGAGGCACGCAAAGGCGCAGCCAGCGCGCGAGAGTAGCCGATCCTCCCCCCGGAGGAAGAGCCGGCCGGACGGCCGGTCGGTCGGCTCGAAAAATCGAGAGAAAGCGAAAGAGCCCGGCCGCAACGGCCATTAAATGCTCGTTTCTGCCAAACAATCATTACATACGCGAGAGCATTTATCGCTCGCTCTTGCCTTTAACAGACGGATCATTACAATTACAGCGCGTACGCGCGGAGGCATATTCCCTCTCTCTCTCTCTCTCTCCCTCTCGCTCTTTTTGCCGCCTGCCTTTATACATTCCTGGCCGCTGCGCTGTGTTTACTTCGATGATGTTACTTTAACTGCTCCGAAGGCTGCGCGGAGCCACGGAGAGCCGTATAGCCGATCCTCCTCGGGTATCCGAGGGGGAGGACGGCCGTTTTCGTTATTTTTAAGGCCGAGCCGAACGACGACCGGAAGAATTCCCTTTTAAGTGATTCGCTACTTTTTTCGCCTTTCTTTTTCTTTTTTTTTTTTTTTTTTTTATTGCCCGATTATGTGCTTTGCTGATTGATTTTAAATGACTTTGAGGATCCGCCGGGGAGAGGCATTCGCCGCGACGGCTAAAAAATTCCGTCTCGTTAAAAGGAAATCGGCTTCAATTATAAATAATTTTCAGAGTAATATGCGCGAAATTTAATAAAAACGCAGGGGACCGTTAAATGAGGTTGATAATAGAGACATAAATTACTCTCGCGGCGTCTCGTTTTGCCTCGTAAACTTTTATGAAAACGTGTCATTGTTGATTATTCAAAATCTTATCCCGCGCCAACTAATTTTGCTTCCAAGTTAAAGGAACCAAATTTAGTTTTAAAATTTAATTCAAAGCAAGATCATTATTCCAAGCGGCTCGGATCGGCGTCGATCCCTCATTCTGATCTCGCGAATCTCGTCGCTCGAGGCTCCCTCGCGCTCCGCGAGTAACTCAATGATCCTCGGGAAAAAAGTCCTTTCCCCAATAGACGGCGGTCGCGCGCGCTTTATCTGTAGGTACAGGCGGCTTACAAGCTCCTTAATGCGAGTACAGCGGATAAATTGGCCGTTTTCACGTGAATATTAAGAGAGAAGCGTGTAGCACGCGCTCTTATAACTATTCTCACGCCAGTATAGGCAAAAGGTTGCGGGACAAGCCTGCGGCCGGCTAACTATGCAGCGGCGGCGGCGGCGGCGGCGGCGGCGGAGGCAGGAGCCTCGCTCCCTCCTTTCTTCCTCCTCTCGAGAGACCCGGCTAATGAACACAAAACATGTCAACAGCCGTGGGAAGCTGGCTTTGCGCGCCAAGCGGGCCCCTGCGTTGACGCTTTATCGAGAGAATACCGCGGCTGCCGCCTCTCTCTCTCTCTCTCTCTCTCCCTCTCGCGACACAACGGTGAAATTCTCCAAAGAGTGTGCCTCGTAAGTTCTTTCACCGTCTGCTGCGCTGCTCCGCTGCTGGCTTCTCTCCACTTGGCCACTTGAATTTCTGCTGCTGCCGCTGCCGCTGCTGCCGCTGCTACTCTCCTCTCTTCTTTCCTCTCGGCGATGTACTGATTTTCGAAATACTCGACGAGTCCCGGGCCTTTTTGTGCTTTTGAGGCTTGTTTGCCGGCCGTGGGAGAGGTGAGCGGACTTTGCGAAATGCAGCCCGAGTTTCTTATTGGATTATGCTAATCTCGAGTGCCGCGTAAATTATTGTTCTCTCGTGTGATAGGGCTAATAGTCCAGCTTCGTTGCGAAGGCTTAGGTTCCGCGGCCGTTTCCTACTCCTTGATGGATTCAATTTTTAAAGCTTCGAGTTCTAGTGCACTTGAGATGCAGTTCTGCTTCGAGAAGAAGGCTTTTTATGTCAACGCATATACTGCATCGAGTTTTATTTCAAGCAGGCCTGTAAACTCGAAGCTAAATTTACGTTGTCCGTGCTTTTAAAATTTATGAAATTTTGTACAATTAAATTATAAGGTACTGTAAAATATGACATTTGGAGTTGGACGTTGAATAAGCATTCCGGGGAAGTAGCACTCATTCAAAATCTCCAATCAGACATCTGCATAGAATTACTCTAATTTTTCCTTATTGTCAATGTATCCCATAATTACCGCTCCGAGATCTTTCCAAACAATATAAAGCCAGGCGAATGAGTTGTCAGGCCTTATGTAAAAAAGTGGAGCGGCGATTTTTTCCTTTGCCGCCGCGCGCGGCGCATGCAGTCACAATAATGGACTTCCTTTTTTGCATTTTCTCGAAATAGCCCAAGTCAAATTTAATTGGACACACAGTGAAAGGGACGCGGAGAGCGAGAGAGAGAGAGAGAGAGAGAGAGAGGAGACTGACAATTCCTAGTGCTCGAGCGCGACCACAAAAGCCATAGAGCTATTTATCTGTGGCAAGCGAATTGATGCCCGAAGGCGCACTTTTACGAACGATGCGCGCACGCGCTCGAACAAAGGGTGGAATTACATAGCGACTTTATGTTCTTACAAAAGTTTATGTCTCCATAAAGCGACGACGATAAGCCCGCATGCACTAAAACTTTAGACGCAGCCTCGCGGAGCGCGGCCATCGACTTTGGAAAAAATAGAGAGAAAGCTGAAAAGACCGTGTTTTCGTACTCGAAAAGATCCCGTTCCCCTTTTATCTTTTTGCTTTTTCTTCTATCTCTCTCTCTCTCTCTCTCTCTCTCTCTCCCTCTCCCTGTTTTCTGCTTTCCTTTTTTTATGGGAAACGCGGAAATTCATGCTTTATCACGGCACTTTCGAGTTATATTACTTTTCCTTTATTTATTCTCTATAAAATATTTTTCGTAAACAATCTTCGAAGACGCGTTATTTGAATGGGCATTCATTAACCAATTCATTAAACTATCTCTTACGAACGAAACGTTCAGCGATTCTTCCATATACAGGCTTCCCTATTCCTCAGCGAAATCTGCAACATAGATCCCGAATAATCAGAACAGGCCAGCCTTGTACACATCTCGGCGATATAACGATCAAAAAAGATTGGCTCTTTCATCCTAATTGTGCCATAAATTCAATTCCGCAAACGCAGCCTCCGCGCGGCGTCTTCTCCGCGTCGACTTGGCTGCGTGCAGCTCGCGGAAACGCTCGGCGCGGCGGCGCCTCGTTACCAGCTCGGAATGGGAATTTCGCTCGGCGCGGCGGTAGTCCTCCGCTGAAAAACTAAATTCCCTCGCGTAATCCATAAGGAGCCATTAATTTTCTGGCCACGTAGCGGCGATGTGTGCGCCTGGGAGAGCGTTTTTGCCGCCGCCGCCGCCGCCGCGCGCGCGCGTTTTCGACACTTCGGCCCGCGCCGCCGCCGCCGGTGAAACTGCATGTGCAGCACGAGGCAGGTTGCAACAGATCCCGGGGCCGATGCATATATACCGGCTTAGCGCCTTTGCGGCCTGTGTGCCCCAATGTGTGTTGCAATATTCTTGCCGTTGCCGCACTTACTTAGACCGCGAGCGTGCACGTTTGCTCCCTCTCGCGCTGCCTTTTTAAGGCTTTCCGCGCTGATATCCGACGCTCTCGCCTCTCTTTGTCAGGCTCCCACGCAATCTCTTTATTCTAGGCTGGTTTTTCCTTTAACCTTGCCGGCGCCCGAGAGCATTTTTTTCCGAGCGGGGGAATTAGCAGCAGGCAGAAATTAAGGCTAATCCCGGCGCGCATTACGTTTTTTTTCTTCACCTTTTCTTGTTAGTTTATATGCATTAGAGAGCGGGCATGTACTCGAGTGATCAAGAGGGCTATTAAGAAACGTACCACTACTTCTAGGCACATTGCTATTAGTGACAGAATGTTTATTAGTTAAAAATGGCAATTGAAAATGCTTCTTCGAAAGAAAACTTGACAAGTTTGAAAAGTTTATGGAGTAATCCAAAATAGACTTTACAAATAACGCGACGCATAAAAAAGTTAGTCCAGCCCATTTTTTGGAATAATTTACGCGATTACATTACGGGCGGCATGTAGAATATGGTTTACTCGTGTATACGCCGATGAGCTCGTTCCTTTTTGCTTTTCTCCCTCTCTTCCTCGCCGCCTGCATCGCCACACACGTACGGAGACTCACACGCTCGGCGCCTTTTTCTCCGAAACTCTTGCAAACTCAAAGCGCGTCTCTCTATCTCTCTCTCTCGGTGCGCATCCTCGCACTTGCTCCTACACCTACGTACACCGCGAGCACTCGCTCTTCCTCTCTAATTCCCTCCTCACCCCTCCCCCCCGTCCGATCGATGTATCGGGTGTAAGCTCTCGCATGCGGGCCGCCTCGTGCGCAACGTGTTTTTTGCGGCCCACACACAGAAACAGGGACGACTTTAGCGATCCGGTTTAGAAAATCGATCCTCTCTCTCTCTCCTCCGCTCGCTCTTGTTTTCGCAACGGCGGATGATCGCGGCGATGTAACCGCGCGCGGCGCGAGCATCATCTCGAACGAGACGTTGATCGATTGTTGCTCCCCGGCCGAATCTTGCGCGGGAAATTGAATTTCTCCGTGAATTTGAGGAACTGAGCGGAGAGAGAGAGAGAGAGAGAGAGAGAGGGAGAAAAAAAAGGGCAAGAGCGCCGAGAGTCAATCTGATATTTTTCTGAGAAACGTCATTAGGCCGCGGGAGGCCAGGCGATGCGCGAGAGAGCGCTGGATCACGTCATTCTCCTTAATGGCGAAGAAATCGAATTTCATGGAATTTCAAGGCACCATTATACCGAGAGGCTAATAAAGATCCCGTTGATGCGCCGTGACGCACTGCGCCGCCGCCGCCGCCGCCGATGATAAATACGACTACCATAAAACTCGCCGCGCGCCGCGGCTCGCAGGACCTCATCATCGCATTAGACGCCTTTATAAATGCGCGTCTTGGCCCGAGAGACCGCTGCTAATTAGACGATCGATAAGGGCTTTATTTGTTTAATTTTATCCCCGAGGCCCGCGGCTAATTGTGATTAATGAGTCGGCGAAAAAGAAGCGTGGCGAAGCGAAAATGTGAAACAATAAAAGTGTCCGGCCTTTTAGCGACGCGCTCTTTTTTTCGGCCGCGACGTCTTACTCGGGGCTCGCTTGTCTTTCGAGACCCGCTGGTCTCCTGCGTTTCGCTTTATTCAATTTCGAGCGCGATCGCACACATTGACGAATATGCGGGCACGTCGAGAGTCGAGCTCTCGCGCATCGTCATGCAGGCAAATAATTCGCGGGTAAGTTCGAAAATAAACTCATTAAAAGCCGTCGCGCGAAATTTATCTTCGTTTGCCCGTACGGCGCTCGTACATTACGTTATTGCAGTTCGACGTGGGTTTTATCGGGGCTCGGGCCGTAAATCGCGCTGCCAATAATACATTCTAAATGGGCAAAAACTTGTAATTCGCCGCAATTTCTCGACGCAATTTAAAGATTATGTACGACACGAGCGCTCTCCCGGGGTTACATCTGGCAGCGAAACGGACGAATGACTTACACACACACAGCCGGGGAGATTTTTCGCACAGCCGAGCAAACTTACAGCCGCACTAAAACCGCAAAAATTACGGGGCGAAATTTCTATAAATTAAGGCCGTAATGCCGTAGTGCGCGCGAGCATTTTTGCAGGTTGCAATCAGCGCGGCGGCGGCGGCGGCGGCGGCGGAGGCAAAGATGGAAGGAGGCATCGGCTACCTGCAATTTAGAGGAGAGCACAAAGCAAACTATCAAATTCATTTGGCGAGATAAAGGCCGCGAAAGCGGCGTTTATCTGGCTCGCGTTGCTGCGCGGAGAAGAACGGACGGCGTCGTTTTTCTCCGCGAGTGTATTAATCAGTTGAAATCCGTTAAGCTACCGGGGGCTTATCTTTCATGCACCGGCGAGCAAAGTATATCTCTCGGTTGCTTGCGCGCGCCGCTTGTTCATTCAAGCTCTCTCTCCCTCTCTCTCTCTATCTTGTTCTTCTTCTCGGCTTGCCTCGGCTAGAGCGGCTACCGGCTAAAGTGCCAGCTGATGCCGAGCAAGTCTATTTCTAGTCCTAGTAAGGTCAGTGCCGATTGGCAGCGCCGATAAGCCCAGGCCCTTATTAGGAGAAGCCGTACAAATGTACGACACACGTGTATCCTTCTTTCCCTCTGCAGCTCGATCTTTCTCTCTCTCTCTCTCTATCTCTATCTTGCTCTCAAAGTTGCGGAGCGCCTCTCTCGAGAGCCCGATCTCTTTGTCTCTTTGCGGCGAGGGAGCGCGAGCGAGCGGCTGCTCCCTTTTTCAGAAACAAATGAAAATGTATATAAAGGGTTGCCTTGCTAAAGAGGGAATGATTTCTTCTACGTCGGGTACCGATTTCTGACACGCATATTCCCTACAAGGTAATATGACTAAATGTAGCCGCTGGGCTTACGTGTACTTTTTATCTTTTTTTACTTGCACAAAAGTGCACCTGATGCATGAACTTTGATTTCAATTTTCGAATCATGATAGGATATCGCGTCGCAAAAGATAAGAGAAATAAAACGCAAGGCTGCAACTGCCAGTTGCCGCAATTCCCGTCTGAATTTCCGACGGGAAATATTCGGCGACTAATCGGTGTCTTGGCCAACTTGGCGCGGCGGGCACTCGTGCATGGGTAAGGTGAGAAGCATTGTCGTCCGCAAAATTCTAGGCTGAAATCGCCTGGGAGCGGCCCGGGCGAATTCTGCAAGCCGCTCCGGCGCAACTAACGCTCGCCTCTCGGCCGTTTTCTCGCACGTGACGCCGATGACATCACGGCTTGCCACTTGACCTCCCTCCCTCCTCCTTTCCATAATACGCTCGATTACGGCCGAGATCCTTGCGCAAAGCCGCCTGCTGGATCATTGTTGATCCCCCCGCGGCGCAGAAGGACAAGCTCGCGGACGAAAAAAAAAAAATATTCGAGTGCCGCGCCGCCTCGCGTGCGTTTGCTAATCTCTAATTATATTGTTAAATGAAAATCTACAATCTTGAGCTCGGTCCGCGTATTGACGGCTTGCTTGCGGTGTCGTCTAACTGTTCGGGGTAATAACAGTTTGTGTAATTTAACGCCTAAAGAGATGTTTAATCTTTGTAACGAGGCTCGTCCGACGCCGAATAAAGTTATTGATTTACAAGTTTTAAATCTTCATTAAAGGCGCGCGCCGCAATTGGCCACGGGAAACGAATGAACGCTGTTGCGATAGCGCAGCTACCCCGGAATTCGATATTGAGTATAATTTTCGAAAAATTTCCGCGAAGCGTTAGCGGAGCGCGGAGAGGCCAAAGCCGATCTCGGTGATTTATGCACCGCGCGCGCGGGGCACTCTCCTATAAAAATAACAGTTTTCAAGAGTCCTGAAAAAAAAAAGTACTTTAAAGCGGAAGCTTCCGCGGCAATTGGCCACGCGAATAACCATAATGACGACTTGAAATTGTTTTCGGTTAAGGCGAGTTATAAAACTACCTGCGGAAAGTAAGCCCGCGTGCGGTGTATCCTCCTCTCTCTCCCCGCGCGCGCACATCGAGGCGACCACAGAGACACGAGACGTGACTGCGCGGTAATCGAAAAGTCGAGCTAATCGCGAGGAAATCGCTTCCAATAGTCTCCGAGGGCAAGAATCGCGGCCGATCCGCAGCGAGACAAGTCCCCCCCCTCCGTATGAAGATGTACGACGTGCCGGGGAAAATGGCAGCGCCTACACGAGCGGAGCTAACGGGCTGCAGGAGAAAATTGTGCCTGGGTGTGTGCGCGCGCGCTCTCTTGCCGAGAGTGGCTAACGGTTCGCGCAACGGGCACACGCTACGAAAGTAAAACGACTCCGTAAGTACCTTTTCGTTTCGGAGCCATTACCGAGCCGGATCGTTTTCTACGAGGAGCCCCGAGATTGACGCTTATTGACGGGGGGGGGCTTCGATATTAACTTGACGAGGAATCGAGGATCGACATCCTCCCGCTCCCTCCTTTATTATTATTATTCTCCCGTGTCTCTTGCCCAAGAGGAAATTACGAGCGTGCAGTGCGCGCGCGCGCGCGCGGCGAGGGATGCAATTTTCACTTTTCTCGCTTTTGAAATATAAATCTGCTCAAAAGATTTGCAAAGTTTTATACGGGTTAAACAGAAATTAAGCCGCTCTAATCCGCGAAGTTTTAAATATGTATGCCAGTAGAAACAGATAAGGTTGGAAAGACGTGGGATTTTAGCCAACTTTGCAGAGGCGCTCTACCCAACTTTCCTCGTAATTTTCCTGGCTAGTGTATTCATTTAAAATTTTAATTCGCCTAAAATAAAGGCCAAGTTCTTAAGGTTTCAACGGCTTTTGTATCAAATACATTTTGTTTTCAAATGATTGCATCACCGTAAATGGCTTTGCCGTAATTAGATTTCACTTAAATCACTGCAAAGCAAACATTTTAAAACAATTTCAACTCCTCCTTTCTCTCGCGTTAATTATTTCGCATTTCAGCTTCCTTTTCCCCGAGTCTCCGAAAAAAGGAGCAAGAGCCCCCGTCACGGAAGAAAAAAACGCAGCGCGCAAACGAGGCTGCGAGCAATTATCCCCGGGGACGAATTTCATCGTCCGCGGAACTCTTCCCCTCGACGTGTCGGGCGGCGAGCAGTGCCCCCCGGTAGCCGTCCCGACACCCACGCATTTCTCCGCGAGAGGCGCGAACCAAAGGGGAGAGGAGGCAGCAGTCAGCCTCAGCGGCAGAAACAATCGGTGAGAAAGGACTCGGGAGAGCAGATCGCGATAAAGGCTACCTGCTTACTCGGCGTGTCGCGTGCGGCCCCGGGCGATAAATATCCCGCTCGCGGTATCTAAATCACCGTTTAGTACCTGTGCGCCGGCGCTTTCTGCGATTCCGCTCTCTGCCTCTAATTACCTTGCTTCCATCGCGGAGGATTTATCGGCGCCGCTCTCGCATCCTTAAGGGTCGCGAAGGCGCGGTATCGCACCAGAGAGAGAGAGAGAGAAAGAGAGCTGGCACGCCTCTGCATACAATATGCGATCGCGAGATCCCGCGCGCGGGCAACCAGGCCCGTGTGTGTAACCGTCGAATCCTAAATTTTGCTCGTGCCGTATTTACAGTCGGCGCGCGAAAGACATACCCGCACAAGATAGAGGAACGGCGCTCACGAGCGCGCAGCGGCGAAAACGAAACGGAATAACTTAGTTTTTGTACCGTTAGTCGTTTGGCTCTTTGCTCTCCGCCTAGGCCGACTGGGGAGCTGCCGCTTCGGCGGAGGTACAAGGCTGCTAAGTAACTCGCGCGCGCGCACGTGCAAAAGCAGGCTGCTTGCATACAACGAGGCGGGGAATGCGTTCGGCCTGAAATCTCCTTTGCTCCGGCAGCTTTATTTAAACTATCGATACGCTTTAATACGAAGATCATGCTTTTCTAGCCGTTAGCGGGCTCCGGCGTTTTCGACTCGATCGCTTACTTTGCGGACTGCGCGGTATTTCGATTTTTTTTTTTAATCCGATCGTTGAAATGGAAAGGCGTGCGCGAAGTGCACGAAGATAAATATTGCTCTGAAATTTTTGCAAACACAATTAAGCGACAAGAGTCAAATAATTGCAACACCGTTATTTATGCAATCGATTTGTATTTGACATTAAATTTAATTGCACGAGTACTTTATTTTTATAATGTTTTACGGTTTATAAATAGAGATTACTGTTCAAAATAAACATCTTGAAACTAATTAATGTCAAAGGAGTTGTAACGATAAATCTACACATCATCTGAGGAAACGCTAAAGGAAATTTTTTTTCCAAATCGTGTTTGCTCTTTGCGCGTGTCGCTGTAAATCTAACAAATTATCTTTTGACATAAATCAGTTTTAAATTTTGCAAGTTTAAAAAAAAATTGCAGCAAAGGCCTGCGTTTGCAAGTGCTGCCTCTAACCTCAAATTAATTGCTCAACGTCAAAGAAATGTCATTTATATTCCGCGCAGAAAACGTTCTCGTCGAAATACCAAGAAAACACGTGCAGCCGCGACGAAAATCAATAAAGTTTAATGCAAATCGAACTCCAGGCACTTTAAAAGGTACTAAACCTTTATAAATTAAGCGGACACCTAGAGACCACACAGGTACCGAACGCGCTCGTTGAAGCCTGAAATTTAATAGAAAAAAAAAAAAATAATAGCTAATTTGTCCGAGCAGTAAATATCTCAGGAACATGAGCGTTTAAAGGTGTCATTGCTGCTGCGACTCCGGCACCGCGGCGAGCGACGCGTATTTAATTAACGGGCCATTCTCGCGCCGCGTTGCCTCGTCGCTTAACGCATCTGGCAAATTAAAATTACAATTGCAAAGCTCGGAATAAACAAACATTTTACATAATCCCTCGGCGCAAAATGAAAAGCTAAGGAGCTATATTATAACGAAGCTACAAATCGGCGAGTCATCCCGCGGCGCTTGCGCATAATGCGTCCTCCCGGCGGCTATCCGTTTCTCACGGCGTGCATTAATCGAAAACTTACGAGCCTCTCTCTCTCTCTCTCCGAGAGAGGAGGCCCCGATATAGACCGCCGATGGGGTCCTAAGAGCAGCACTCGAAGCCTTATTTACGCGCTATCTGTTAGGAGCGACGTTTATTTTATTGCGCGAGAGAGAGAGAAGGTCCCCGGGAGAAGTCGGAGCAGTCATTCTCCGCCGCGGGTAAGAAGCGAGAGATTGAAAGGAGACGAGAGCCTGACAGGACGGAGAAGGACTGACTGATCGAGATAGACCGAATGAGAGCGCAATGATTCGTTTGTCAAGGAGAACCTTTTTCACTTTATAAACAGTCGTTTGCACCAAGCACGGGAGTTCTTGCGCTGCTCCGTATTTATCGTCCGGCAAAACTTGAGCTACTTGCCGGCGAACCTCTATTATTTTTAAGCTCATTTTTAAACCAGCTCGCTTAAAAAAGAAAATTCTATTTATAACAAAAGCGATTGGGCAAAGTATAGGACGTGGAATAAATTCGCGCAGAACGAATATGGAGACGGAGTTTCTGGTTGGTCGGGAGTCATTCAAGCGTAGCGTTTTGCCAAGTCCTTGACCCAATTTATAAATAAGGCCGTCGTGAGGTCCTGCTCAAGAGTGTAAAGTCGTGACTGGCAATTTCTATTTGAGTAACCATCTAGGTAATAATGTATTTTGTGCCGCAGAAGAATTCAATTCAATGGCGTGAAATATAACACTTGGTATCGCATAAAATTTAATGGAAAACGCCGCGAAAAGCATTAATGGATAAGACAAATAATACCATATCATTTTCTCCCTTTTGTGCCGCGAAAATTCGAGGTTTTCGTGTGCGAAAAATAATTTTCAGCCTTCCTCTATCACGTGCGAAACGCGGAATAATAACGTGTAATCAAATGCTTTTTATTTCTTAACCATTGTATTCTCAATTTGATACCGCACTAATATTTTACACGCAACAATAAGAACATTTATTATTTTTCATAATGTAGATTCGAACGTAATTCTAACTCTTGTATTTATTTTTGCAGCTGCAAGTGAAGCATTGGACTCGATGTCAGTTGATGGATTTTGATCCTGCTGGTTTTGCAAAGGCCAAAGCGGCGCTTGAATCATAAATCTTCGGTTTGAGGGAGGCTCATTGAGCAAGACCAGCGACTCTAATCTTAAACCCACTCGCTCCTCGTCTATGCCGTGTTTCAGCCGAGCTTCCTAAGGCTTCAGACGTTAGCTATTACAAATACATCAAATGAAATTAATTATCTAAAGTTGCTGAATAGGAACTTTTATATTTTCGAATGCGTTGCATTGAAAATAGTCGTTGTTTTATTTTCCCCGACCACTAACTTGGGAGTGTTTTTTAACTCGAGTTATTTTTATAGATTCTCTTCTTGCCGCGTCTCAGAAAAACGGTTTAAGCGGATATAATGAAGATGTTGTAAGCCGCAAAGAGCGTCGTTGCAAAATGACTGCAAAAAAAAATATCTAAAAGATAAAAATTGAAAAGTCCCGAGCACCGAAGCATAAAGAGCTCCGGATTACTCGGAAACTCGGCTGTATACGTTTTCAAGGCCGAAACTATTGAATCCCTCGATATTGTTGGGAGCGGGCGAGTATGCAAAAGCAGCGCGGAGAGAATGTCGTTCTCTATCCTCGTGACCCTCGGGGCTTAGCTCTCTCTCTCTCTCTCTCTCGCGCCTTTCGCGAGAGCGCGCAGCCATGAATTCACTCTTGCGGTTCACTTCGTATATCTCTCGTCAGTCGGGCAGTGACAGATACAACCGGCCAATCGATATCCCACGTCTCTGCGTCGCGCTTTGCAAATTCCCTCGCGCTCCCATTTTTTTTCCAGCCGCCGATCGAGCACAGCACGGCAGTTTGGGCGATTTCTCGCTCTCGCGCAACAGATGCCCGAGATTACGGCCGCGCCGCGTGCGGTTTCACGCTCGAGAGTGAGGGACGCGGAGAGAGGACGGTACCGCAAAAGTATAGTCTATCCCTTAGGACTTAGGCCGATTTCTCGAAGCCGGGAGAAGCCGCGAGCGACCGCAAGGATACTTTCCGCTGAATTGACGAGCTGCTCAGTTTTTCGGTTCTCCGCCTGTGGCCGGGCTCCGTAAGTGTAGCCTGCCGAGCGCGCCGATTGAGATATTGCGGATACGCTCTCGCTTCCGTTTTCGTTGCCTTTGCCTTCTTCGCTTTTTGCCCGCTTTTTACCTTCCTTTCGCTCTATGCTCCGATGGACAAAGGATGTTGTAGACTGCGCAAAAATGAGTAATGCCGGGGAGGGAGGAGGGATAAACTGACAAAGGGATGCAAAAAATAATTGCGGTCTATGCAAATTGGAGGAGCGCGAGGAAGTCGATATTGCTCGATTGACAAAAAATTTAGATCCAAATTGACGTACTTTATCAAAGTAAATAATCTTTACTTTTTCAAGCCAGATCTTTTTCAACGCAGATTCGATCGGAAAGGACTAAGTAAAAGCACGAGGCATCAGAGTTGCTTTTTTTGCAAGCATAAATATTTCAAAAGAAATACGTATATTGAATGTAATAATTTGCTGTAAATTTAAGTTGATATAATTTTAAAATGGTTACATATGTAGTTTTAGAATGTTGTACCAACATTCTAAAACTACATATGTAAAACAAAAAACAACTCTATTGCATATTATGTTGTAAAATTAGCGTTTTACTATTAACTTGCCTCTACAGAAATTTACTAGTCGATACGCAACTTGATATACATTCAACGAATGAAAGAGAAACATTAACCAAGAAAATGTAAAACATTGTGTTAAAAATTCATTGAGCTTTTCCCACTTGACTCGAGTCTTAGTTAAAATGAAACCCAAGTATTACGAGCTGCTTATTAATAATTTATATAATTTAATCGCTGTCATCGTCCGGCAAGTTATGAATGAAAAGTACCCATCGGCAGCTCGTTTGCCGGGTGAAATTGGAAAAAAATATTATTCAACACTAAAGAGGTACAAAGTTCTCTCCTCATTAAAATAAAAAAAAGCCGAGTGTTTTACGAAATCGTAAATACGAGGCTAGGAGCACTCGGAGAGAGAGAGAGAGAGAGAGAGAGAGAGAGAGAGAGAGAGACCGGCTTCACAACCGACAATTTTCAGGAGGTTCGTACGCCATTCAGTCATGAATAATGCACCGGGTAGATTCGAATACGAAAGAAAAGAACAATCGCATGAAATTGTCGTGTATACACGCAGGCGAGAGAGTTTCCCGGCTCGGCTCGAGATTTGGGCGTCGCTTTTTTTTCCGTCAGTCAGTCATATCGACGCGGATAGTCGCGTAGGCGCCTTAACGCCCATTACGAAAGCCAGCCTAATGGCTGACTTCCACCTTTGCTTGGCTTTTCCACCTTGGCCGAATTCCACCGAACGCCTACTTCCTGTGCCGTGCCTCTCCTTTTGAATACAATCTACCGTTGTCCTGCGCGCCTTCCCTTTCGTTCGAGCCTCCCGGCAGGCGAGTTTACTCTCGCCGCGATGCAGCTCCTACGTCCTATACTATATACCTATATATATATGTACTTTTTCACTTCCTCCTCTTTTCTTTCGCTACACTTTTTCCCCTTTCTCGCGGGGCTAAGCTTTTTTATACGCACACTGTGTGTGTGTCGTGCGAGCCTGGGCGTTATTCCTTTTTCTTCTCTTGTACTTTTTGATGATCGTGCGACAAACGGACGTAAAGTGGTTTTGGTAATTGTATGCCTTTTTTTCGGAGATGCGAGCAAATGTGTGTGACGAAATCTTATCCTGGAAGGTTTTAAAGAGACATACGTTACTTTGTGGCGGAACTGGAATAAAGTTATTTTTTTGGGGGCCCAGAAGTTTGCATGTCACTTGCACGACATTTTCGACACGTCTTTATTTCGGTTGTACGTTAGCGTCATTAACGAACGAGGCTCGTCATCTTTTGCAAGCGCAAGGATATATTCTGAAAAGGGCAAGAACTAAAGCCATTCGATAAAAATGAAGCGAAAATGGTTTAATTTCCGCATCGAGAAAAGTCGAAAAAGAAATGAATAATTCGATTGCACAGTATATACCTATATTATATTATTATAGCGAAGAAGGAGTTGTTCTCATGCGCGTATTCCCAAGAAAATCGAGAGCGAAGGTAAGGTGCGACATAGTTAAGTACAATGTACCTTTTAGAGGAAGTTAAAGGATCCGGTCGGGGCGATCGTGCATCACGAGACTGAAAAAAAAGAGGGAGAGAAAGAGAGAGAGAGATACGCGTAAATATACACATAAGTGTAGATCAAGAGAGCCGTATCCGCCGCAGTCGCACCACTCGGACAATAGGTTTCCTCCCGTAGACGGAATTAGTGTTATTATTGGGCCAAATGTTTGGGCCCCGCCGTCCATGGGAAACGACCTCGGCCTTTCACGTTCAATCCTCAAAGATCCTTTTCAATAAACGGACGGCTCCGGTTTATTGTTCAACCCCCGCCACAATAACTATTTGTTTGCTTTAATGAAACAGTTTGATAAGAATGCCCGGCGTGTCGTCCTTTAAACGGAGGCTCCCTCTTTAAAAGTCATTTATCATTCCGATTGCACGCGTTTCCTCCAGTCATTTTAACACTATATTAAAACTTAATGCCGCCGGCTCGAGCCTCCGGGAGCAGGTTCTCGTGATTTCCTTTCGAATAAGGCGCAATAAAAACAGACGTTATTACGTGTTACGAATAAAAACCTTTTTTTTTTTTTTTTGTTACAATAGTCCAGAGGAAAAGGATAATACGAGGAATTAAATCAGCTGCTGTCGGCTCTTGACTTTAAATCTTTTATTTGTTTATTTTATTTTTCGTTTCGTTTAGTCATTATAATTTAACAGAGAATTTTAAAGCTTTCTATTATCGACAATTTAATCCCTTGATTCACTTGTATTGAACGTTGCAGAAATTTGGCATTTTTTAACTGAAACGACGGCGAGAGAAAGAGAGAGAGAGAGAGAGAGAAAGAGAGAGAAAGGCAAAGCAAAACGAAGGAGACGAATTCTAATCCGATGTTCTAAATTAAGCAAAGCGGCCGAAATGAGTCAGGCAGCCTGCGGAATAAAGCGAAAGAAAGAGTCCGCACAATAACACGATCCGTGAGAGTTTAATAATGCCGTTGCGTAACTTGATAAAGATAATTGGTTCGGGGCAATTTTTCAAAGGCGGAATGCTGTCCCTAAGCAAGCTGGAATCCGGCCGCTCGGTCGGGGAATCCGATAGAAATATATGGGCCTCGGCTGAACGTATATCCGCCCGGCCGGGACTCGCGTGCGTGTATGTATAATACTCTTCGGCGAGAAAGAGAGAGAGAGAGAGAGAGAGAGAGAGAGAGCGGAGAGCTCTCGTGCAAAAAAGGCGGGGGTAAAAAAGTCGAGCGTTTCTCAAAGTCTCGGAATTCAGCGGCTCGGCCGACAGGCTTGGCCAGCGGCCGATTTACAGGATTTAGTCACGGGGAACGAGAGGAATTCAAAGAGAGGCCTGGTCAAGACGCTCGCTGCAGGCCAGTTTTATCTGAAATAATGGTTCTCCTTAATCGTAGCGAACACCAGAAGCGGACATTCCAGGCTCGTCGCCCGCTCAAACCGGAAGTCCAAAGGACGCCGTATCTTTCTCTCTCCCCCCCCCCTCCCCCTTTGCCGAGTGTGCGTGTATGTGTGTGTGTGCGGCCCAAAGGCCTCTTTTCGTTATCCGCTTGGCTTTTTTTTTTATTTCCTGCGATTGCTTTTTCTCTTTCTTAGTTTTCAGCGCTTCTTTCTTTTTCTCGAATTCGATTTCATTTTAACGAGAAGCTCCGTTCGCAACCCATTACTTTTGCGGATTCTTATTATTTTTAATTAGCTATACATATGCGTAATGTAAAAAGATTTTACTAAATTTTACCGATCCTAAATATTTACTTGATTAAACAATTTTTTTTTTCTGCGAGTAAATGTGGAATAACTTACGAAAAACAATTATTTGTCTATGAAAGTGAAGCAACCCATGAGACCGTAAACGTACAAATATTGTTACATACAGGACACAATCGATCGAGCCCTTACGCCATCAGTGTTTGCTCTTACACAAAGCCCGTGCATAAATTACGTACACAGCATTCGCTTGGCAATTTGATACAGGAGAGATCATTATGTTACCTTGTAAACTAGAGAATTATGTGATGCTACCTTAAACTCTCATTCTGATTTTATTTACTCCACGATAAACAAGATGCAGCTCTTACGACATAAATGCTAACGTCATTCACGTCAAACTTTCGACTCGTTACTTCTATAACCCATCCATCCAAGATCTTCCCATTTCCTAAATTTCGCTTTGCCTGTAAACTTATCAGAACACTAAATAAACGCGGCGGCCAGAGCCGACAGAAGCAATCGCGCAGCAGCTCGTAGCGACTATCCAGCAGCTGTCGCCGAAACAGCGGATTGCACTCAGGCTGACGTCAGACTGCGTGGGCGCGCAAAGGATAGTAGTAGCGGTAGCGCACGGCCGGACAGACGCGTTAATTTAAAAAAACAGACCGCTCGATATACAGGCGCTTAACTTGTTTACGCGCCACAGGTGCAGAACGTGGGCCGACGACGCGGCTGAAAAGTGTCGCCCCGACGCTTAGAGAAAAAAGCGACCGATTGCGGCGCGCGGCCGCATTTTTGCGGCCTCTTTATTCCAGCGCGCGTTAATCTACATCTGCGCCGATAAGCTAGATTCATTTATTTATATTGCTCGCGGAGAGAGAAATCATCGGACATACTCGCCTGGCTGTCGAAAGCGTATTAATGGGCCGGCGAGCTTTTTTCGGTGGGTGAACTTGATTTTGAACAGCCTTTGCCGTTTCTCCTCGTCCACTTGACTGGAACTGAAATATTGTGCTATTTGTCAGATTTTATGCGGAGGGTTTCAACATGTAGCTTAGGGACATTGCTTTAAGGTAATTAAAAACTTGCCTCCGTATATGAAACGAGAATTCTGCACTAAAAAAGTCGCCTTTTTTATTATCAATTAGTAAATAATATTGTGAAAAAAGGCATTAAACCCTACAATAAAACTTACAAAAATACGCAAGTTTCATTACCGAAATTGAATTATTCAAAGCAGCCCGAATAAATAGATTGATGATGAACATCAGCACCGAAGCACTCCCAAAGAGCCTATTAATTCGTAAAGCAGATTGCCTAATCCGAGAGACGAGTCCATCGAGCGCGCGAGAGAGCGAAGACAAGCAATTTCAATAAAAGCCACGCGGAGAAATTAATACAAATGGCCTCTTCGGCTTGGCGCCCGTGTCAAAGCCTGTCGTGCGCCCGGCGTACTCCGCCGCCTCGAAAAAGAGGCGCCTCCGGAAAGGGCTGAAAAAGCGTGATGAAGCGAATTAATAAAATCCCTCTCTCAGGTGTCTCGGGCTCGCTATCTTGCCCGCGCGCGCGACGCGTAATTGAATTAGCGTATTGGAGTATGGAAAAAAGAAGGGCGGCGGGCAGGGGTGTAACGACCTCGGACGGCCGGATTCCCAGGGGTGCCGTATCGCTGACCGCTCTCATTAGGATAAAACAACTCGCTCGGGCCCCGGCTGTTAACCGGATTACATGCTGACTTTCCACGCAAGAGCGTACGGGGAGGAAGAAAGAAGGAGGCAGCGGCGGCGGCGGCGGCGGCGGCGGCGGCAGCCTCGACGAATCGTAAATCGAGCGCGGCCGGGCGGGCCAATTCGCGCCGACTTCGAATCATCCGGAACAGCCGGGACGTGACTCGAATAGCGATTGCTACTCTTCCGAGAGCTGCGGGGAGAGAGAGAGGCGCGCGCCACTTTTCGAGGCTCTTCTTCGTCTGCTTCTTCTGCTTCTTCTTCTTCTTCTTCTTCTGCTGCTGCTGCTGCTTTGCCTTCGTCTCGCGTTGGCTTCATTATACTTCGTCGGCGCGCTGAATTTGGAAACTGGAGCTGCTATTTTCAAGGAATTTGAAAGCGAGGAAGGAACGAGTTACGGGGATAGAATTTTCGGTAGCTTGATTGCAGCGATAGTTTACGGTTTCCATTTTTTGCCAATAGATATTTTTTCTATTTAATCGTCTAGATAGAAAAGATCAGTTTACGACTAAAGTATCCATTTAGCGTGTAATTCTAAACTTACCTCAAGAAGTTAAATGTCAATTTAAAATCTCCATTTTTTTCTTTTTCAAGATTTATGCCGCCTTTGATTTAGCAGAATTTAATTCTTTTAAACGCAATTTTTATACGCCAATCTGTATTCTTTTTCTTGCTAGGTTCCCATAAATTATGAGTGACTGACAAATTAAATTCTCCCTTGAATTAATTCTTTTTTTTTTTTTTCATCGAGCTTTACATAATAATAAATCCCACGTAATTTTATAACGAGCAATTACAAAAGCTGTAAAAAGAAATAATCCCATGCGTGGATTACGCGTCAAGTTTTTATTAATAAAATAAATGCTCGCCAGAGCCTTGAGAGAGCGTTCATAGAAGAATAAAAAGTGAGATTAACTGCACTTACACCTTCAGTTCACGGAAAAGCCAGCCGGAGTTGTAGAAAAAGTTTCTCCGCGCAGGTAGAAATTAATTACCCACCCGGCGAAGGTCGGAGCCGCGTTCGCACAGTGCGCAGCCGCCGGTAAAAAGGTGCCTTACAGATCTAGAGCTCGCTTACCCGCAGCATAAGAGAGAAAACAATTATTAATAACCCCATTCGACGCGAGAGATTTGTAAAAATGACAGTCGCCGACTTTTTTTCAAGCGCCTCGCATTCCGGGGCATTTTTCAAGGAGCCGCAAAAGCCGGCGGGAAAAACGAAAAAGGAGCTTTCCGGGGGAGGGGAGGTAAAGGCAGAAGGAGAAAAAAAAACAGTTCGCCAGACGACGGACGACTCGTGTGTAATTAATACATACATTACACGGCCGGAATGCTTTCGAAGCAAGGCGAGACGCGAAGGAGGGGAGGGAGGAGGAGAGCGAGAGAGGAGTGACATTTTACCCGGGCTTTTCGGTCGCGGATCACGTCCCGTACGAATTAAATTTGCAGCGGAGACGACGGCGGATAAAGCAGGCCGGAAGTAGCCATGTACGGAAAACTCGGAGCCGCGCAACGATCCGAATATAATGTCGCGCCGGGACCATATTAAGTAAACGCCTTTGCGGATACGTGCTTAGCTTCTTAAAAAAAGAAGGCAGAGTGGTGTAGAAGAAGGAACGAGCTCGGCGTACTTCCTCGTGGAAGGCGCTCCGTCCGTTCCTCCTCGCTGTATATTCCTCCCCTCTTTTGCACTTCACTTCTGTCCGAGTGCCGTTTTGCTTCTTAGCCCTGGTATACCGAGACAAAGCGGAGTGCGTTTTATGCTTCGAGGACTGTGGTACCCGCGAGTACTTTGCATTTGCGGGGAAGCTTCCGAGTAGCGCTCAAGAAGGACTGCAAAACTGCTCGCTTCTTTTCTACGGCTGTATTTCCTAAATGGTAATAGAGTTTCATATCTTAAATGAGCGTCTTTTTAGTAGTCTTTCCTTTGCCTGAACGATGGTTAAACGTTTATTCTTCGAAAAATTCATTTTTCAATTTACAACTGCTCATTCTCAAATTTTAATTAATAAAATTTTTACGCTTCAAAGGCAACGGTTATTTTATCAGGTGATGCACACACATTATTAGATTAATATTTAAAAAATTTTAAATTCAAAATAGAATACCCCCAAGTCATTCTGATTGATAAATAGCTATATCGAACCTTTGTATCTTCCCTTATTTACTCTGCAGGACGTTTAATCCCTGCGTCGAAGGGCTTTGATTCTAATTCTTGCGCCTTAAATTAAGATGGCACGACGTTGATTGTGCGCGCATATTTGACCTGTATAATATAATGACTCCTTAAAGGTTGTCTCTGCAAACAGAGAATGAAGAATGGCTTTTCGATCGACGGTGGCTTTGCGTACCTAATTGTGTACATTGCAAATTAACGGATTCTTTTAACACAAGGGGTTGAAAGGCAAACATAAGATGGGGTATCGATTAGGGTGTCGATTCATAATGACTTGCATTTGAATATTTTAAAAGTAAAATATAGATCGCGACGTGGCTTACTTTTTTACGATGCTTTGAATTTGCATTCGACGAATACATTTTAAGGCAATGTTATTTATGAGACCTAATTCGTTTGTATAATTTGTTTCGCAAAAGGATCAGGACTAGAAATTTTCTTTATTACGAAGCTGCATTTTTGGGTACTTTTTTTAAAAAACGATACAAATTTTATTCTTCAAGATAACGTAAAAAAGTTTCAATTAAATAACATGTAAAATTGAAGATAAAATTATTTTTACCATTTTTATTAGCGATTACAAAGAAACAAGTCTGCAGAATCATACGGGTTTTCTATATCTGGCTGCATCGTGCAGCTATCCTTCACGCGTGGGTTTGTACATTCCTTTTAATTCGGCACGCTGCTATCGTACAAGTAAGTGTATCTGAATAGGTACTTTCTTCAAGGAATCCGGTATGAAAGGACAAGACGTATACGACAAGTCGAATTTAAATTCCATAAAAGATTAAAAATTATAATACCGAAGTATTTACGATGCATCAGTAGCAGTCGGGGTGCAATTTGTCACAATTACGCGGGACTATTTATGACACTTGAAGCCCAACATCCTCCAATTAATCAGGTGAAAAAGTCCAAGACATCCGTCGGGCAGATTCATTCGGAGCTCGTCCTTCCGCCACACTCGCCGGCAATAAAGCATCGTTGCACATCGGGGGCCGTGCAAGCTCCTCTCGCGCGCATCAGCATTTCAGGTTCATCGCAATTTTTGCCCGGCTCGTCAAGCGTATCTCTCTCTCTCCTTAACTGCTGGGCTCCTGCGATCTCGCCAAGTGATATATTATATCCAGGGCCGGGGCAATAACGGCCGATCATCAGGAAACACGTCCAGCATACATACAAGCGCGTATACGCAGTGCGGCGGCAGCAGCCCACTCCGATAACGTCGGGGAGGGAGGAAAGGAGAGCAGCACAGGTGCGTACGCGCGCGCGGCTATGTATGGCCGGCCGCGTGACATCGACGTTAACGCTCGCAAGCACGCCTATCTCCATATCGTTATAATATGCAAATGCGACGATGTACATATACGCGGCGGTTGGGCGCCGGCACCATCGAGACTGCCACCGGCAGATGCCACTAATCTTGCCTGTCCTTGTTCCCTGCACCCGTAAACTGGACACTTTGGACGACGACCACGACGACGACGACGACGACGACTGACCGGCGAAGGACGCGCGAGGCTTGATCCACTTCGAGATAGGCTTTCTTTGGGTCGGCCGAGCTGATTGACAGGCGCAGCGTTCGTGGAAATTTTCGAGTTTCACTTCGCCTTATCCGTCGCTATCTCAGATAGCTGGGATAGAGGCAAATGAATATGTAGGCTCATTTTTGCATGTACGAAAATTCAAAACTTTTAGATATCGATCGCCTGTGTCTCGAGATCTAGAGATATCCAAAAGATTTTCGTACACGAAAATATAGAGCTTTCATTGTAATAAAACATAATTTATCAGCTCGTAACAGCTGCGTGTTTAAAAAAAAAAAATAATAGTGAAATATTGCGGACATATATTATGGGCTTTTGATGTTTTTTATTATAAAATATGCGTCGATCGTTAGTACAAAATTGCGTGTTATTCCAATAAATTGTATTCTCGCGGTACCTATAAATTCTACACGCTGGAAATAATTGTATGCAGAAATACTAATTGTAATGCGAAAATCGTGTTTGGTAACGAATCGATTTTCTGTTCAAAGGATACGTAGGCGTTCAAAAAGTGCCGATATAAAAGCAAGTAACATGAAACTTTTGTTTTAAATTTAACCCATAAAAATCTATTTTTAATGCATTTTCGAAATTAACACAATCCCTGGTATAACGAATCGAGTTCAGATCAGACGGCGCTCTACTCTTGTCGCAGCGGAGCCGCAGCGACAATAGGAACCAGAAGAAAATGAAAATTGAAGACAGAGGAGACGGATCCGCGTGCATTTCAATAAAACAGCGCGGGCATTGAAAATCTTTCCAATAGGAGCTGCGAACAAAGCGTCGCTGATTTTCCTAGACGCACACGCGCGCAGAGAGAGAGAGAGAGAGAGAGAGAGAGCCCGAGCATAATTTAATGTTAATTCTCATCGAGCTCCCTTTCGCGCGGAGGAATATAGCTCCGATATTCCTCCGGATATTCTGAAAGGCCGCGTCGGGCGGCGCAAGGTGAGCATCCGGGGTACAAAAGGATCGCAATCAATGGACATTGACGTCATACGCGGCTCGCTCGGCTCTTCCTTCCAGCGGCTGATCCTCTCCGTCTAACAACAATAAGCGGAATAAGCGCGGGCTGCCGGGAAAGAACTCGCTGATCGGCAGTAATTGCTCGGAGCGAAAGCGCGCCCATTGTCCCCCTCCCTTCACCTCGAACGATTCCCAATCGGGGGGGATTATTTCCCGGGGGCGTAATTGCGCCGGCGTAACTAAGCGCCAAAGAGGATCTCGCTCGATTTTTCGCGCGCGCGCGCGATTTCCTGCGAGTAATAACCCGGGCTTGCGCGCGCGCTCTAATTACGGGCTAAAGGTCTCGCGACTTGCGCGCAAGCTGACTTAATGAGCCCTGACGCGTTAATACGGCCATGCAGCAGGTGCAAGTCAAGTTCAAATGCGAGAAATCCAGCCCCCTTAGAGCGCGAAAAAGAGGGAGAGAGGAGCAAGTAGTAAGAGCCGCCGAGGCAGACGCGCGTCAGCCGCGCGCGCTAATTAGTATCTCCAATTAGCGGTGGCGCTCGATGAAGTCGAGCCTGCCTGCCTGCCGGAATAATGTGCTTTCCGCACTTCCATTTTCAAAGAGGCGTCGGCCTGTCTGCTTTTTATTGAGTTTAGCGCTGCAGCCGCGATTATTTAGCCACGCTAGCCGTGACAAATCCGCTCTCTCTCTCTCTCTCTCCTTGATGCGCCACGACGCGTCTCAATGACGAATGTCGCTTTGCTCCTCCTCCTTTTCTTTCCTCGCTTTTTAATGAGGCGGCGTTATAGCTATTTCCAGTTGCCGAGCTATATTCTCCGCGGGCGAGCCTGCTCGCGGGTTGGGATTTTTATTGCGCCGAGAATAGCGAGCAAGAAACGCGGAATTTCTTTTAATTATTCCCCGCAATTAAAATTATTCCGATGCCTCGAGACGCGATTCATCTTTCGTTCGTTTTATTATCTTCCAGGAACTAAGCACTTTTGTAAAATCGCCAGGCACTGTTTCCATTTCCAATAAGTATTCCAATTAAAAGCAAGTAATAGGAGATAATTTATTAGCCGCTGTAATTGAACAAATTCGGAAGTATTACGTATTCAGGGTTTATTCCCCCATTGTGCAGTCCTTGAATAATTGACGTCAACTATAAAGGGTACCTTGAAAATGTAAATATTCAGTGAAAGAAGAGTTAAATTTCTCCACATAACAGAACCGCCACTCCGATGGCTTCTCATCCGAATATCAATCTATTTATCCGTCGGTGCAAAAACCATTACTTTCCCTTTCCCCAGCCGCAGCAGCGATCGTCCTTCGCATAGCTTCGTGATCATCTACGATAGTGATGGATCGTTGGCAACAGAGAGAGAGAGAGAGAGAGAAGGGAAGAGAGGGGCACCTGCTTACCTCCTACGCGCGCGAACGAGGAATCTAGCCGAAGATACCGGATTCCGATAAGAGAGAACACGAGGCTCGCGGAGAGGCCCGAAGGGTCGCACTTTACACGTGTGTGCATGTTGGAGCGTGATCGACGGGGCTGCCGCCGCCGCTGCTGCGCATGCGCCCCGGCGAATTCCTGCCCGCGGTCGTGCGCTGCGTGCTGCCGCAGCAGCAGCAGCGGCGAGGCCCCGGCAACGAATTAACCTAGAAATCCGACGGGGATTTATGGCTGTCCAAGAGCCCGAGTCTAGCGCTTTTTGCCCGGGCGGAAAGGCGAGAGCTCGTCCTTTTTCGTGTACACCCCGGCGAATGGCTAATGACCGTCACCGCCGCCGCCGCTGAATTAAAATGCTTCGAGTGGCCGCGCTCGAGCTCCCGGGAAATGACGAAAGTTAATTAAAAAATTCCTCCTCGAGCCTGTTGGTATTAGCAGTGGATGGACTCGATTTCGAGAGTAAACATTTGGTTCTCACTGCTTCGCAATGATCTGCGTGAAAACTAAGGATCTTGTTAATTAAGTCAATTCGAATGATTTCAATTGCAAACGGGGTGTTGATTATTTATCGTCGTAAATCTTTATAATACTTAAAAGCTTTTATTTCTCTTCATCGCAGCATCTTCGCGCCTATAAGCAGCACTGAGAAAGTAGCACTTTACCATTAGAAATTTGATTTGTACTCGAGTCCAACAGTACGTGCTCGCGTCAATATTCCGGCGCAAAGCAGAAGTAATGGGTCGAGTGTCGATCGACTCCGGGCTCCTCTTCGGCACTCGTACCCCTCGTCTCTCTCCCCCCGCGGGCACCGGCGGAGCTAATTTATGTATATCCACACCTCGGGATCAGCGTCTAGGTTTCCAAAAAGCTCAAGGACCTCTTGGCGGCTGCTCTCGCGGGCAGCTGACTCGGCGCGATGCACGCGAAAGATACCACGGCGCGTCGTGAGAGGTTCCTTTTTCCTCTCTCTCTCTCTCTAGGCCCTCTCTCTCTCTCTCTCTCCTTTCTCTCTCCCGGCGTGCGCGAGGCTTGCATACCTATCTATCGATCTCTCAATTACTTGGCTCCCTCGGGTATCAAGCATCCAAGGCGAAATTCCGCGGTGCTTTTGTTTATCGCCGGCGGGCCTGTCGCGCGGCAATTCAGAAGTCGAGATACCGGATAATTAACAATTTACCGCGGGCGGCCGGCGCGCCATTATAAGTGATAACTGGCGCATAATGGGCCGAGTGCACGCCTACTGTGTGCGCGAAGCGAAAAAGCCCCAAGAGAGAGAGAGAGAGAGAGAGGCGGGAGAGGACACCGAGCGCGATATGCCGAGCGGCCACGGTGCAAATTAGACGTTCTCCCTCTCACTTTGCGGTTCGATGTTAATTGGCCCGAGCGAGATGGAGAGAGAGCCTGGACGCTCGAGAACGGAGGCCGCCTGCCCTGCGAGAGACAATGCGGCTGCGCTCGGGAATTTATCGCGCTTTTCGCCCATTTTTGCCCTTCTTCTTTTCGGGCCTTATTATACTTAATTAGTTTCTATTAATCTTCATTTTTCATCGATTAACATTCTGATGCACTAATTATCGTCTTTCGCTCCGGCCACCTTCAGTGCCGTGCGCATAATGGATTTAATTCTTGTGCCATTCCGACGGAATTATGCGATGATTTTTATATAGATTGCACTAAAGACTCTATTAACAAGCGCGTTAGAACGACTGCAATGCTAAAAAGTTTAATTAAACTCGGCTTCATAAACATAGTGATTACATTCGCAATATTCGCCAATAATGATACAGTCCCGCGCTCGTCGCGAAAAAAAAGCGGCATTAAATCCTCGTGCGCTCGGGCGATAAATCAAGAATTAGCCTTGCCCCATCGAATCGGGCGTCTTAATTAAATCTTAACACTCGATGTGCGCCTATAATGAAAAGTATATCTCAGGCCGCGAGTTAATGTAAATTCCGGCGAATTAGGTAAAACGCCGAAAAAGAGAGAGAGAGTGTGGCGCGATCCTCTCGACTCGATGGGGGTAGCCTACCCCACCCCCCCCCCCCGCGGCCGGACTCTCGGCAGGCGCTCGTGGCCGCTCAGGGCTCCGAGTAATCACCGGGTAAGACTAATAGAATACCGCTTATGAATTACGGCGGAGCGGAGAGCAGCCGCGCGCGCGCGCGGTAACCCGTAATTATTGACAGATCTCTCTCCGTGGTTCTCTCTCTCTCCTGGACGCAGACTCCCGTGCGCGGGCGTCGGTACTCCCTCTCGTCCACCCGGAGTTCGGATAAATAAACGATAATAAGCAATTAAGTCTCTCGGAGAGCTCGGCTTCGATTATTTGCTGCATTATTCATGCGCGAGGTGTGGGAGGCGGAGAGGACAGAAATCGCGCGGTTCGACGGAAAGAATATCGCCTCTCTCTCTCTATCTCTCTCTCTCTCTCTCGCGATTTAGTGCAAATGAGCGCTCGTTTATCACGGCTCTAGCCTCGCTTAATTATTCCACGACTAGCGCGAGCTTTTATATGCCGGTTTCCATTCGGGCTTATAGACAATGCCGAGCTGGAAAAAGGCGTAATAAGAGCCATTATCTTGGGTTTGTTTTTAAAGCAGAGAGCCGATCGCAGAGCGGATCGTAAATCAAGAAGACGTGACAGATTTCGCGTGCAGAAGAAAACGGCACAAAAATACGATTAATTAAATAATTATGATTGAATTAATCGCTTTCCGTTGCGCAACGCGCCGCACTGCAAGTCATTAAGGTTTATTGCTTCAAATATGTGCTTATAATATTATGGTCAAAAGTCATTTTCAATTCTCTTATGCAATGCGTCGCATTGAATTTTTCGCGTTTTGAAAAAAATCGGAATTAAATCATTGAATTATGTTGCCGAGTAATAAAACCTGGCTTCAATTAGATTTAATATTAGAGTACACTAAAAAATCAACTCGGAATAAGTGGTTGGCAACGAAGAAAATGCTGAAAGTGGCAAAATGTGGTGTTGAAAGTTTTACTTGTTCAAGGGAAAACATAGACACTTTGGTATTTAAAGACTTTGATAATTTTAAAGGAAATGAATTGAAATCGGTTTAGAGAACTGCCGTCATACGTTATTAACATCATGTTTATTTTAGATAGTAGCTACGAAGCTGCATAACTTACAAACTACTTCTATATCAAGGCAGTTTTGCGATATTTCACCATAGAACACGTGAAAGATTTAACGTAACCGAGTTCTCAAACGCGAGTTAAGTAATGCGTTCAATTATCGGTTTAAAATCGTTATGGACGCGTAAAAGTTATAATTATTCATCGGTAATAACGACTTGGGAGTCGATTGCAAAAGACTTTGTATTATCAAGCCGATACGTTCACCATTGCAAACGAGCAGCTGAGACTATAGGAAATAATTCAGCATTTAATTGAGAAATTAGCAATTATTACTCTCGTTTAATTGCAGCCTCGAGAGCAATTAAATACCGATACTTTTCACATCCAGCGGTTTTATCGCCGAGCCGCGAAGCTCGAGAGGCATAAAAGCCGAAGGCCCGCAAATGAAATTAGCGCAGTGAAAGCAACGTCCGTCAAAGCTTCGCTCTCTCGGCGCGCGTAACAATCCCCCGGGGTACAAATATTCTAAAATAAGACGTAAGATTTATTTAACTCGGCGATATTTCTGAAAATACAAGCGGCCGCGGCAGTAACGGCGGAGAGCGAAGTTTAACGCGAAGAATCGGGCCTGGCTTTGCACTTTGACAAAAGGGAAGGGGAGGGAGGGAGACGTCGAACGAAGCTGTTTGCTCTTAAACGGCTTTGGCTACCGCCGAAGGGAGAGGAACTATGATCTCGGCCCCGAGGAGCTTCTGGGAACTGGAAGACCCCGAGAGCAGCCACGCGCGTCTTCGGGATTTTACGAGCACTCCGTCACTTTTAACCATAGCCCGAGGTATATCTGTCTTCGGCGTTGCACCGAACGCCGCCGGACCTATTGACCCGAACCTTCCCGCGCGCTTAACTTTTACGTTTCAATTACAAGCGCGCGCGCGCGCGAGCCGCGCGAGTATAAATCAAAACCGCCGCGGATTCTCGAATATGCGACGAGGACGACGCCGCGGCCGCGCGGATAAACAGCCGCGCCGCGGCGAAAAAAAGCTCTCAGACGATTGAAAAAACGAGCAAGAAAAAGCTTCCCCCGTCGAAGACGACGAAGAAGGCGCTGCTCCGGCTTTTTTACCTCTCTCTCTCTCTCTCTCTCTCCCCGAGATACGCGGACTCCGTCTCTTTCTCGCTTTTTCGCAGCCGAGTCCTCGGCGACGTAAATTTTTACACTGTAATTACGCGGACGATACGTCTGCGGAATTCGTAATAGGCGAGCATACGAATGGCGCTCGAGTAGTTTTTTAGCCGAGCTCCGAATAGAGAGAGGAGCGCGCGCTCATCGATAACTCAAGTGCTTTGGCGGAGGAGCATTTTTTCGTTAGCCGTTAAGCTTTCACGTAAATTGGTAGGCTGCGTTTACCTCAAGCCGGAATTTCTCCGAGGCCACGTTCGCCGCGCGCTTTTTTTTTTTTACTCCCGACCAATATCCCCGCGCGCGCCGCTAACGTATACTTTTATAAATGTTAGATTTGTTGCGGAGAGATCCTCTCTCTCTCTCTCGAGATCCCGGCAAATTTGCACCTCGCCGATCTTTATTAGTTTTGAGCGCCGCGCGAAGAGCCGGGCTAATTAAGTACTGCTTACGAAGCGATAATTACCTTCAACAAATCGCGCTCGGACAGATTTACGAAGAAGAGCATTTCTCCTATTAGAGGAGGTGTGTAAAAAGCCGTAAAAGTGTGTACGAGACGTATATCGTAAAGCTTGGCTGCATCGACGAGTAACGCACGTAATACGCGCGGCACAAAAATCCCTCCGAAACGCCGTTCAATGTGTACTTCGGTCCGCTCGTTAGTCGCCGAATATAACTGAAATTGTCCGCGGCTGCGGATGCACGATAAGTGCTTCGTCGAAAATGGCGCACGCACTCGGCGCTAATTTCCGTCGTTACGCGCGAATAAGCGCGCGAGCCGACGATCTCCCGGCACTTGGGAAAAATTACTTAGAAGGACAGGACAAGTGCAGGCGGCCGATCGCTTGTACCCAATAAGCGTCGAATAATTTGCGTCCGTCGTCGGCGATCCGATCGCATCTCTCTCGCGAAATTTCCATTTCGTCAACCGGCGCCGGCTGTCGTTAGGCGCAGATGCGGCTCTAAATTGGCCGGCGATTCCGCGTCCCGTGTCCTTCTTCGTGTCCGCGAGAGAGTCACCTGCCTCTCTCTCTCTCTCTCTCGTTCTCGCAATTACCGCGTCAATTTCGCCGCGCGGACGCGTGGAAAGTGTCGCTCCCCTGTCGGTTCCCGCGCGAGCGATCGAAATCGATATACACGGCAGCTTGAGCGGCGATCGAGCCCCGAGATGTCTAGCCTGCCGAGGAGCCGCAGATAAGGGACTCGGCTCCCTCTCTCTCTCTCTCTCTCTCTCTCGATCGGTCGAGGCGATGCTTATCGGTTCCGCTGCCGCAGCTAAAATGACTCCGGCGAGCGGACGTCGACGCGACGAAAGTCACTCGGTAACTTGAACTATTGGGATCCTCTCTCGGGGGCCGACTTTTAGCTTCCTTTATTTTCGGCCCTGGACGCGAGCTGGGGATATTCAGGTGCAGCCTGGACGTCGTGGAGGAGAGAGAGAGAGAGAGAGAGAGAGAGAACGACTCGAGATTATCGGGCCTTGATATCTAAGCCGGCTGAAATTTATCGCGCTATTTGTTTCTTTACTTTTTACTAGTTAGCGACACATTCTCGTACGTCGGCAGGAGGAATGCGGAGATAATTCCTCATTCTTCAGCTCGATACTTTCAATACACGCGAGCCCAATCGTCCTGCTTCAATCCAATATTTAAATAAATGTCGCAAGCCACTCCTTTCAGAATCCAAGCAAAACAGGAGGAAAGATCCGGATCTCGCACACTCGAGGATGAAACGAACTGTGCTCCCGCGTCCCGCCGCCAAGTGGCTCTCCTCTCCGTCCCCGAGCTCCGGAGCCGCGGCGCGCAGAGAACAGTCGGCTCCGAAGAAGAGCATCTTTGGGAGCGCGTCGTTGACTCGATTCGTTACACAATGCAAATGCGTAGGAGACTACTACGTGACGGGGAGGAGGCCTCTCGCGTCATATCCCGCTCGGGCCTGCCCGCGTCGTAGGACGTGTTTGCTCGCAGGAAGGAGAGAGACGTCGTCGGCGCTTCCTGGAGTGGCCTCTTCTCCTTGCGCCCGGCCCTTGAGCACGACTCGCGAGGGAGCGCGAGCGCCTCCTCCCCCCGAAGGGCAGAGTCTCCGTTTCGCGTGTATATATACGCTCTCCTGCCAGCCGTATAAATTATTAGAGGCCGCTTCGAGGACCACTCCGCAGCCCCGGCTATTGTTGCTGAGCCGCCGCCTGTCCCTCTCGCTCTCTCTCTCTCTCTCTTTCACTGCTGTGTACTGTGCGCCGGGGAGGATGGATGCGCCGCTTGGCTTGTCTACCGATCGACGGATGGCTTGACTTTGAGCGCTGGCAAATAGTGCTCGTGAGTCCTGACGCGAGCGTTCGTTCAACCGGAGAGAGAGAGAGAGAGAGAGAGAGAGCTTGCACGATTTCTAATGGCGCCTTCGTGATCGGCCGGGGCTTTTCGATTTTCTCGTCGCTCCGCTGATGGATGATCTCCCTGCTGGGATGACCGGGGCCCGTCCGACTCGACTTGCATGTCATTTTATAGTCTAGTTTATGCGCGTCTCGGACCTTTAGATAAATTTACTGGCTATTCGCGAAGTCGAAGGAATTTGCGTTAGTCGAATAAGTGTAATAAATATTATTATACTGGCGAACGTGCACGTGGATCGTGTGGTTGTAATTGAATTTACTGCGCTATTGAAAACTAAATTTACTGCAAATTACTTTATTCTGAGAAATATTCGACTGATTTACTGGATTTCGTTAAGCGCCAACGTTTTCATTACACGAATTATTCAGTTTTCTCGAAAAGCAGCTCCGCCCGAAAGCTTCTAATTTTATTGACAGCTACTTCACGGCTCTCGCGTGTATTATTTCGTCGTTATTTGATCTCGGCCTGTATGCTTTACGAAATTGGCCAAACTTGTAATACTCCGAAACAATAGCCGAGGCAGCGAAAATAGAAACTCTCCGAGAGCTCAGAAGAGAGAGAGAGAGAGATAGATTTTCGGACATCAGTGCCAGACGAGGGGGCTTACGTAAGCATATAGACAAAGGTTTTTATTGTTTGCACTGGATGAGAAAGAGAGAGAGAGAGAGAGAGAGAGAGAGAGAGAAGTAGGCAGATGTGTGTACGTATGCATGTATGTATATAAGCGTGACTGACTGGCGGCAAAAAATTTTAGGTATAGAAGAGAAGGTCTGATGGGATGCGCGGCCGACGCGTATGTATGCAAACGCTGGGGTTAGACTCTAATGCTTCGGCTCTATCGTGGGTGCAGCTAGGCGTCGCCGGCGAAGCTTTTTCCTGCCTGTCGTGCTATTCACGGACAAACAACATGTGGCCCCGAGTTAAAAATCCTTCTCGCGGAGGAATATCCCGGTCGCTGGCGTAAAATTTTTGTTTATTATTTTTAATTATGATTTACAATTTACGAAAAACAATTTCGAAAAGCTACTCTTAAAATTAACAAACTCGTCGCTATTAAATTTATAAATAAACTCGTAACTTTTTAGGACTCTAAATTCCGAAAAAAATGTTCAAACTCTAGAAAAAGGCCTGTAAAACAAACCCGGACCTCATCCTCCCTCTTATTTACCTAACAAAAGCCATAAACAACTCATCCTTCTTAAGTAAATTACAAATCCCAACGTTTTTTTTTTCTCCCCAACCCAGCAGCGATGTTATTATTTATCCTTTCGGGCGGCGACAAAAAACGGCTCATCGTCATCCTACGCGCGCAGTACCGCTCTCACAGGCGCACTTTCGACACATGTCCAACGCCTCTCTCTCCTCCCCTCGAAGCTCGAGTCGGAGAGAGAGGCGACCGAATGATTATAAAGCGGCGCGCGCAAGCTGTTTATACGCGCGGAGTCCGTTTCTTTTTTCTTTTCTTTCTCTCTCTCTCTCTCTCTGAAAAAGCCCGCGTCGGTTGAGGGTGTACGAGCGCACACGTGTGCGCAGCAAGACTTTTTTGCTCCGACTTTCCTGTTTCTCATTTTTTTTTTTTTTTTTTGGTACCCCTTTCGAACTTTTGTTGCCTGGCGAAGGGGGTCGCGTCGACAGATAGCGAGGTGGAAGAAAAAAAAAGCGCGCTCGGCGAGGGTCAGAGATAAGTTTTTTTTTCTAGCTCAGCGCTATGCAGATCGGACGCGACCCTTTCTCTTTCTCGATGCGATCGCGTTCTCGCATGACGAGTGTCGGTTTTTTTTTTGCGCCGCCCCGAGCCTTTTTTTTTTTTTTTTTTTTTTCAGGTAGCGTCGTCGCACATTGTGCTCCGAGGAAGACAAAGCTCCGGGCTTTTGACGCGGCATTAAATCAATCAACTCGCTTAGTTTTTCACGTGCTGCCGCCCGGCACTGCCTTTCCGCCGGCGGGGGGGAGTATAAATTGCGACTTAATTCGCCGGAATTAGAGCTGAAAGGGCTGGAAAAATATAGCGGGCGCTCGGCCAGCAAAGTAAACGACGTCAGGACGCATGGAGATTCCGCGCCACGCCCGCGCCGCAAGATTAATCAGCCGCGCGCGACCGCAACGGGAGTAGGAACGTCCGACGACCCGCGCGGGCTGCGAGCGCAAGTACGTGTGCGCCTTGCGCCGAGAGAGTAAAAGGGTAATGAAGAGCCCGATGAAATTGAGAACACGCCTGGACCGGTGAGAGTAACGCACGGCGAATATTGCGATCGCGCGCCGGTTTTCTCTGCTGCGCTGCGGCTGGACGTTCTATTTGAAGCTCCGAACTGTTTGGGGATCGGTTGTGAAATCCGATTTTATTGACAGTTGGAATTCGAGGCGGTACGTGCTTGTTGTATTCGTTGCAAGAGTGATTTTAGAGATTATTTCCAGATTTAGTATGCAATTTCTGTAATGTAGTTTTCACTGTAATTATTAAATAAAGTTATTTCGAATGAAATTAGAGAACAGCTTCTTTGAAATTGGATTTTGGAGTAAATGTAAATGCTTCATAACGGCAACGTTTCTGGAAATCCGTTAATCCAAAACTCGGAATATTTTATCTTTAAATAGCTTTATAGTCCGCTCAGTTCAACTGCGTTTGAACCTCTCGCTTTGTCCAAACCTGGTTCTCGCTATTTTCTAATTCAGCGAGGATTTACGATGAAAATATTAAAATTACGCGAAACGATCAAGGGGGTTTTTAAGGAAAAGTTAAATAAATTAATCCCAGTTTAAACTGCAAGTCCTATTAAATTAGAGTCCGGAGATAGAAAACATAAGATTTCATAAGATTCTAAAATAAGCAAGAAAATAAATTACAAGCTTACAATAAAACAGTGGGAAAGCCAGGCAGTCCAGTAAATTAAAAGAGAAATGTCGATATACAGCAGCGTCGTAAATAGGCTTTTAATACTGTAGTCGATATAGGCTCGTGTTATTGAATTTGGGACACGAATCGTGTCAACTTCATCTTACGGCCGACTGGATCTACGCAACGCGCGCAATCAAATTTATGGAGTATATATGTAAACGAGCGGCAAGAAGTCAGTCTTTAAATAGTTTTATTGCGTGTCCGGCATAAATATTGGAGAGCCTATTTTCCGATGATCCTGAATGGACATTACTTTATGCAGCTCTTACACGAAAATGCTTCTTCGGTGTCCCGGATAATTCAATTTCACGAAATTTATCAGGTCTCTTGATCATACTCGAGACTCGCGGCTAAATCGGTACTAATATTGCTTTGATAAATCGTCTCGTACAAGAATCGGTTTATTCGATCTTGGAAGTACTTGTAAACTTTATTGAGATTAATTGAAATTTTCATATTAGGTTCTCGAACCAAGTTTATTTCGCGCAACTTCCAATCTCGAAATATTAAAAATCGCACTTTTTCAGCTGAAATATTTACTTTCTAATCATAGGTTTCGATTGAAAAATCCGTTCAAGGAAAACGCATAAATAACAATCTCGTTCGAGCGATTACGGATTTTTCAAGCTACTTTACCAATCTGTCAATGCAGCGAAACAGAAACGCTTGAAATACACGTTCTAATAAATACCTCAATTAAACACTCACTAAATCTAGTCCCTAATTGCATCTTCGCGCCTCGGGGGCTTTTCCTAGCCTGCCGTCGGCGCGCAGGTACAGTGCAATATCGAAATAAATTTTCGAAATTGAAATTTCACGAGGACGCGCCACGGTTCCGCAAGCTCAATTAAGCGTCGGATCCATCCCAAGCTAGAACCCAACTCCACTCCGAGAGCTCCATTCATTGTGCGTCGCTGGCAGCGCGTCTCTCGCTTAGGATCCTTAGCCGAAAGACGTGCAGTCACGCGACTGCGCGCCTCGCGATAATCCATCATTTATATTAATTGCGGCCCGCCGGTGTAAACTTCTCGGGCCGTGCCTCTCCCTCTCCTCTCCCGCGCCGCGAATGATAAACTTGTGCCCGAGATCCTATTCATAAATTCTAATTAAGTTCGCCGCGCCACAATCGGCGCGGTCCATTGAAGAAGGGCCTCCTCTCGCCTTTGACATCTTTCTCGGAATCCGCGAGAAGGAGCTCGCTCCCGCAGTCTCTCTCGCGATTGCCGGCCCTCTCTGGCCATTGTTGCCGGCCCGAGCCTTGTATATTGCGTATACGAGTCGGGAGAGCCATTGTGCTCGAGGCTCGGCCGCGGGATCCGGAAAATTTAGCGTGATATTGCGGGACAAGCCGAGAGCTCTGCTTTTCAGTGAGGCTACGGCCCGAGAGCGACACGCCACCTTTCAAAGGCCGACCGTTTTCGAAATTAGTTTTTGATGATGATGCCGAGTGCCGTTCGCGTGAACGTCGAATGGGAAATGGGTATTATTGTGTGAATAAGAAAATGCTACTAAGAATACATTTTCAATCGATATATTTCAGTCTCTAAAGTTCACTATGTTACAATGTCAAAAAATCTTGAAATATTCATATGCTTTTAATTTATCCTAGAAAATTCATAGTAGACCTCATTTATTTTGCAAACTTTGTAACGAATAACAAGAAATGTCAATAAAACCCGAAGATAATCACATGACACAGTAAAATTTTTAATTAGTTAATTACACTCGAAGTTAACAAGAGAAAATCGTTGAGTAGGTTAAAGCTATATTTAAACCTACGAGATAAAGCATCAATATATTCATAACCATCCAAGCAGCGAGCATTTAATAATTATAAATTACCAGCGCTTGAAAAGCGCAGAATAATTAAGGATATTTAAGATACATCTCTGAATGAAAACGCAGGCTCGTTAGTCCTCGGGGCAGCTAGAGAAATTGTTTTCGTGACTGTAATGACGCAAAGTCTTTTCGCGCGCGTATCAGTGCTCGTTACATTAGAGACGCGGACTTTAATTGATTCGTGGCTAAGAGCGAGCTGCGGAGGTCATCTCCCGCGTCGCAGCGACAGCACAATCGGCAGTTAATGAACGGTTAACGAGAAATTAGGCCGCGGCTCGGCAAGGTCGAGCCGCGCAGCTGTATTATTCGTTTCGAGCGGTGCGCAGAGAGAGAGAGCTCTTTGAAAAGTTCGCGGCTCGTTACGAGTAATGTCTGCGTTTAGCTTGGCCGCTAATTATTTGGGAGGAAGGAATTTCGCGGGATGAAGTAATTTATTTCTATCGCTATGACTTAATTGAATGTTTGCACGACACACACACTCGCCGACTGCAGCGGCGATGAAATAGCCGAAACGTGTTTACGGGGCTCGTTAAATCGGATTGCCGCCAAAGTATTTTGTTGCCGTTTTGTTGTTGGGCTTATTTTAATTTGCGTGAAATATTATTGCGACTCGCGAGAGCTGCCTGCTGCAATTAGGGGGCCTTTCACCAAGTTTCGTTTCCAAATGAAAATCTGCTCGTGTAAATAGATTTGAAATTTAAATAAATTAAAAATTTACAGCTCGTAAATTATGAAGTGACTCGCGAGCGCAATTCTCGCAGGATTATTTTCTCGAGCTGAACGTTGTAACGTTGCATTTCCGCCACGTGGCGATCTTCCGAACAGCGTTACACTCGAAATATGTGTTTTTATTTTGCTTCCTCCTGGAGGAAGCATTGTGATATTAATTTTTGGAGTTGTTCGAAAAAACGGTTGTAACTGTATTTTAAGGTGTCAGGAACAAGAATAAATGATTTTTGAAAAATGTCTGTATGGATGTATGTGTGTGTGTGTGTGTGTGTGTGTGTGTGTGTG